>JAUKPP010298322.1:0-19501 GCA_032273245.1 Phyllaplysia taylori
CTTTTTTTTTCTTTTGACCTTTCAGCAAAGTTCAATTTCGAGTAACACGCGAGTGTTGACGTTTCATACGCTCTTTACGTGAAATAATTCACAGGGTTTGCCACAAGGGGCGGGCGAAGCCTCTTTTACATGTTCCGCAAATAGTGAGAGAGGAAAACTTGGCAAGAACTTTATGACAAAAGCTGACAGAATATTTCCTCTTTGTGTCTACAGCAACCAACTCAGTCAGACATGACCATGTATGAGCTGAACTTTTCTCTGCTGGTGGAGCAAATGCTGAGTAAAATTGCAGACCCGTCCTACAGGCAGCTGATGGTAGAGGTAAGCAATGCAGGATGCTTAGGTTATTTTTTTTTATCACTGTAAACGTGGATTATATTGCGTGGACTTCTTTAAAACGAAATTGAGACAAACCAGTTTTGCCAGGTTTTCATGTTTGTGAATTTCTCAGTAACTAGTAACAAGATATTATCATAGCAAGGAAGGAAAGAAGAAGGAAAGAAAGGAAAATACCACAGAGCTCACACATCTATTCCCAGAGAGCTGCACATTTGATTGAACATTAAAAAACTTTTATTGAGAATAAGAAACTGAAACTCTTTTTGATGAAAGTGAAAGACTGCCTTGTACTGAAAAATTTTGCGTGGTTGTTATTCAGGAAAAATGCACAAATTAAGACCACTCGCATAAAAACCACGTTTACAGATTTCATTTGTCTGCCTTTTTAGGGAAAAATATTGTATGTCAACCATAGACAAAAATGGTTGGGTTTTTATTTTTTGTGAATCAAACATAATGGAATACTGATATTAGGCTAGGCTGATCAGTGACTGAATAGTTCACAAATGATTATGAATTCAAAATAAGAAGAAACCTTGTCTCTATTTTGTCACCCTTTTGTGAACCATTTCTTTGAATTTTTCTATCACTCCTATCCATGACGAAAACCAATGTTTCTTGTTTCAGGCCTTCATGGTTGTATCTACAATACTGGAGAGAAACCCGGAGCTGATGTTCCATCAATCTGCAAACATGGATAAGGTACTCAGCATTCAGGCATTTAGTAATTTTTGTGTCATTCCTTAAAGAAATGTATCGTCTGTTATAATAACACACTTAAGCCCTCGGAGCGTTGTAGCCGAGCAGTAGTACGCCCGCCTACAGATGAGGAGATCCCGGGTTCAAATCAGGTAGATTTACTGGGATTTTTTCGGAGTTATCATGGCTTCGACCCCCGTCCTATCAGAGATGGATGTAAAATTCGGAGGTCCCTCCTCATAAATGACCTTACAGTGTTGCATGGGGTGTTAAACCCAAAATCATATCCTAACTCAAGACCGTACATTTATGCAAATGTAAATTTCTTCTTTTATTTCACTGTAATATTGAAAGCTCGTAAAAGTGACAAGGATATAGGGAGATCATGGTAGTGAAAATAGAATTTTAAAAATATCTTTCTGTATGGCAACTAGATTGCCGTAATGCACAGCTCTTATTACCATTTAAAGATTTCATTTTTCCAGATGATCAAAATCTGATATATCCATCATTTTCACTTAAATTTTCAGCATTTCTTTTGTATTCACTTTTTAGTTATGACTATTGAATGTCATTTTGCTTGGAAGGCAATTTAGGAAATGTTCAGTCATCACAAACTCCCAGCGACGTCCTTGTACTTCAGCATCTTTGTGGAACAAATTCAACCCTTGCATTTTTTCTACTTAGCCTTCAAGTAGTCTCCGCCTAGATGTGTGGAAGGGCTTGTAAACATCTTTTTACACTGAATTTGCGTTTTCATAAACTTGGTCAGTAGTATTATTGTAAAGGAAAAAAATCTGCCCCATGATGTAAGGCTGTGGGTCTAAGTGGGTTTGAGTCAGCCATGCCTTTGTATGGCCTGCATTTAAAGGAGAGTATCGTTTACCTTGGGTTATAACTGGGTATGCAAAATATTGCTGCACCCATGATTTCTCCTCCCACCCATGGAGCTTCAATGGCGAACTTTTCAGGTTCATAGTCGTGACGTAGTCAGCTGCTGGAGTGGCCATTTTTTTTGTTGACGATGTGTAGGTTGATTGAATTTTTATGTAGTAGGCTATATCACGCAAATATGTTCCTCAGATCATTCAAGAAGCTTACGAAGATTTCCAGCAAGATCTGAATCGCATGGAGGGACGGGAAAAACAGGATGACATGCACAGATTTTTCAATACTCCTCCCAATGTGCGCTATGGCACGACTGCGTACATTGCAAAAGCTGTGATAAAAAACCTGCTGGATGGCGACTTGAGAGTTGTTTCGGAGGATCTGTGTGCAATTTCTTAATTCTTAGTGTTCGCTTGTGTTGTCCACGGCCCCAGCGCTGGTTTTGTTGTTGAGCTTTTAACATGAGAATCTTCATAATGTCAAGCTCATTATCCAGCTCATTTTGTGGTCCCATTTTTAACTGCCTCGTGGTTTGTTAACGTTGTTTTAACGGTTTCTTTTAAATCCTCATCCTGAGCCTTTATGATCATTGTGTTAAGAATTACTTGAGTCCCTTACCTCTACAGTAGTGGGATGTGTAGCAGCAAAGGACATTAGCTGACTGCTGTTACAGCTGATCTTTAATTAGTCTGAGATCACAGTTTTTTGAAATTTTCACAAATGATGCAAGTCTGAAAATTATTCATCCAACACTTTATATGCGTACAACCAGATTGACAAAGAACCCCATCAGTTTCCCGTTCAGGCCATGATACAGTTGGAGTTCTTGGGCTTGGGCATGCGCTGAGGGGACTGTGTGAGCTGCTTTGAGTCAGTGCATAAATAGGCCTACATCGAATGACTGAAAAATGTTGTTGAAACAAGCTATGTGTATAAATATGTATACATGCATGGATGCCAGTAGCTTGCTCAATTATCTGGTAGTGATGTATGCAGAGTAAATTCAGTTTCATGATGTTTTTTTTTTTATCCCAAACTTTAATAATCAGACTCAGGGGACTAGCTAAGTCTGTATGGGGTGATACAATCTTTTTCTGGTTGTGATAGTTGCATTATTGCAGATTTGAAGACTCCACACTCACTTGACAATCATTGTCATTTTTTAGCGCTCTTTGTAGATAAAAGTAGGCCTATTGATTCTTCAAATTGTGGTTTTTTTGTTTGTTTTTTTATTTTGATAAAAAAAATCATTTTAGGTTGTACTTTCACAGCTAATGTTTGGGTGAGGGCTCAAACAAGCGGTTGATGTGAACTCACATGGTGCTCAGTGGGTAGGAATCTGCAAAAAGGGTGGGCTATTTATAGTCAAATTCCTTCCCATAGATTTAGGAAATGTTCAGTCATCACAAACACCCCATGCAACATCACCATTTGTTTTCTGTTGGTCTTGACAATATCACTACGGTTTTCACTGCATGCTGAGCCAATGTTTTGAGATGTTTTTTAGAGCACCAGTTGAGCTCTGGGTGGGACTGTGTCTGTCTGTCTGTCTGTCTGTGTGAGTACGGCAAGTTTGATCTGTCTGTGTTTGGCATACAGAAATCTCTCTTGGATGGCCAGACCCTCTTGGTTTGATAGTGAAGATTTGTTTTTCCTGCTTTTTCAGTTTACTCAGCCTGAAATCCGTTTATGCTTTTCTTTTCTACTCTGATCGGGTCGTTAACGGCAATTGATGCATCTAAATGTTAGCCAAGATCTAGACTTGTGTTTTGACACAGATCTCAGTGGAATCAGTTTAACAAAATAGCACACATTGATACAAATTGGATGGTTTGGATGAGTGATGTTATATAATTTGTAATTCTGGCCATCAAGTCTTGTGTGTTGTTAGTGTACATGTATTGCATCACATTTATTTTTGGGGGGACTGATCACATGATTGTGGACTGAAACATTGCACTGAGTTTTTACATAAGGATGTTGTCATAAAGGCACCGAGTGGGCGGAAGAACTTCACTGGTTTTACCAAAGTTCCCTTACTTGTGATGTAGATGACACGCCATTTTTATATTTGATTCAACGAGTTGCGACCAGCTCCAGTGTGTGCCAATAAACCACAAGTCACGAAAATCTTTGCTGTCATAACTGTGGAATCTTATTATTAGTGCCATAAAAGGGAAATACCGGTATATGAAATATCTGTTCAATGTTGTGAGACAAGCAGGGGGATGTGCAGTGTGTGGACTTGTAGTCAACTGTAAAACTCAGATTGATTTATTGTTTTTTAGCCATTTGCAATACTGTATCTATGAACACGGCCTTTCAGGCTAAACATGCTGTCTTATTGTTACCATAGCTGTAATCCTTTATAGTTGATAGAGCGGGCTTGGATTCATGGGGTGGAATAAAAAATCTTCTCTTTTTTCCCCTACTTTGTCTTTGTCAAAACACCTCAGATCAAACAAGATAGGAAAACCCCCAATCCCTGTCAGAATGAGATAACAAAAGTTCAGGTTGAATGAGGTATGAATACACAAACACCAACCACCATGAACAATTTGTGTCTACATCACCCAGTGGAATCGAGTTGAGCACTTCACTGAACGAACAAAGGTTCAAACAATATAGCCATTTGGCATTTAATTTGATGTGAACTCCTGGCCACATGGTAGGGTCTGGAGAAAAGAGGTGACGAGGTACACAGTGTGGCTGAGACACTTGGCTGTAGGGCTGTGTTGGAACTAGGCCGTCTCAGGCCGTCTGACCTATGAAGGAAGTAGTTATTTACTGTCATGAATAAATCCAGATTCCTTAGTTTTGAAAAAATTAAGGGAAAGCCAACCATTTTTTTCTCTGTACGTTTTCAAATATCGAAATATTCTGAATAGATACATGAACATACATGTAGATACCTTTGTATAGTGAAGAAGTTCTATTGTCTGGTGGGGTGGGGGTGGATTGGGTCTCTGTATATATGACTCCTGTGACAGCCTATTGTTGTGTCTGACACAAGCTCAGTAATTTCTTTTAGGCTTGTGATAAATTGTAAAGACTCGTGGCTGTCACTAAAATCTTGACGTTGAAAAGAACTTTTTACTCTGTGAATGTAGGCATTTAACATTTAAGCATTATATCATACCGGTATTCCTTATTGGGTCAAGATGTGATGTAGATGAGATGCATGGTTGCAAGTGAGTTTTCTCTTGTGCAATGGTCACCTTGAAGATGGTGGTGCCTAGATTTCAGAACTTTTACATTTATGAAAACTGAAAATACATGTAGTACTGGTGGTACATATTGTATAGGCCCTATATCACATATATAAATGTGTTAATAATGCTTTTTTTAGTCCAGTTGACAAGTTACTTCTCTAATTTGGATTCAACAGAAAGCAGTAAGAGGGCTTTTCAAACCCCGTAAGTTGCTATAAAAATTATGTATCTAGCTTCATATGCTGACACAGTATCATGACTTGAATGAGGAGGTTCAGAAAAAGAAAAAAAAAAATCAGTATTCAGAAGACTGGAAAACAAACCAACAGAAAGCAAGCCAAATCTTCTCTGCAGTCACTCAAGGACATGGTCATATAAGTTTTAGGTTTTATTACAGACACTGTATTCTCATTATAGACGGTTCACTCGCAGAAAAAATGTCCCCGGAATGTTGGAGCGCCACCTGGTGCTTATCGTGGGAATCGGAAATTGGCGTTCCTATTTTTCTGTACTTAGATGCTATTTTTGTCCTGTGCTAACCTTTGACTTTTTCTTATATGAAAGACTTTAACCCACTTAAGTTGCAGGGAAAACCATTTCGGGGGAACTTTTAAAACATATTGAAAGAGTATGACATTGGAAATAACATTTGGAGGATTTACTTTTGTTCTTATGAAGTTGAAGAAAAAGTTAAAATAGTTTCCATAGTTTTTACTGAAATAACAAATGATGTATGATGTGACACTATCTGCTCGGGTCCAATTTACTATATATACATATACATGTATAATACAAAGAGCCAAAAGTGCTCCGTCCCACCACTGCCGACAGATGTCACTGCTAATTTAAACCGGAAAGGACACTTTTATGTAGGTAAAGAGAAGAGTGTACAATCTGTGTGACACAGTATTTGTGGTTTTTATTTTGTAGGCCTATAGTTAAAGAAATATTGACATGAAGAAAACAGCAATATTTGTGAACAAGTCATAATTTTCACGCGCATGTTGAGTACAGAATATTCCTTGATTGCAAGACGTACCATGTATTATTTATTAACATAATTCAGCAAAAGCATTCAGTATCAGTCACATTAACTTCAAAGGACTTAAGACATGTTCAGTATCCTTGATGATTTTGTTGGTTTGATGATTTACATTATGTGTGCGCTCATTTCTCTGGCAAATTTTGTGTCAAAACCAGCTGCAAGTGGGAGTTCCAAGTTTAATGCACAAGTCACCGATACCCAATAACTTGTCTAACTGTGTTAACCCTGTGAGGAGAGTGATGAGTGGTCATATATAGCTCTATGCATCCCTCCCTAAACCTGCTCACCATACATGAATAACTACAAATAAATCTTATATTGTTCTATTTTGTCCCTATGTAAACTATGTTGTAGATACTTCAGGTTCAAGTTTGTATGACCTTGCCAATGCTGTGAATAAACCACTGAGTCATTAACGTTAAAAAACATCAAAGCCTCGTTTATTTTTTTTATTGGTTTTTTATCTGTCTTGTCCCTTACAACACTATAAGGTTACTCAAGGGACGGGCTTCTTCGACCCTACATGTCACTAGTATCACTATCACTATCAGAGCCAACCTGGATTAAGGACTAATCCCAGCAGAAAAACTGAGATGCTCATCCCCATTTGGGAATCGGAAAGAGGCCTTCTGCACGATAGATGAAGAACCAAGCCTTTACTTTACACCATGGACAGGTTTTCTGTCCTCGGTTTGTTACCCTCCAACCCCCTCATGAAAACCACTACCTTGTGCCCAAACTGAGATGGGCAGGGATGTAAATGTATCAGATTTTCTCTGAAATCAGATTTTTCGGGTTGTGCGTTTTCTTTTTTTCATCATTCATCATCATTTGCTGTGAACATTTTACTATTAAAAAAGAATTAATTACCAGTAATCTAAAAGTGAAATTCCTATCATTCCCTCTTAAAAAACTAACAACGTGAATCATGTTCAGAACCCCGCTTATTTTCACGAGAAGCCATGCGAGACTTATTCCCTCTGCACACTCTCAGTGTTAAATGTAGGATTTCAGTTTCAGGGGAAGATAATCCGAAAGCCTTCTATTCTTCATTCCGGGGAGTTCGGAGGAGGGCTCCGGCCGGAAAGGCCTCTGAACAGATCGGATGGGTCTTGGAACAGCCTAGTGGTGGAGCCCCCTTAAGGTGTGGAGAAGAAAGTGGTGCTGTACTGAATAGCCCCGTCTGATGATTGTTGAGCAGGAGGCTCAGGTAATGATTTATGACTCAGGGTGTTGGAGGAGATGTGGTCCGGGAGGCCTGGTGTAAAGCGGACAAAGGCAGGCAGTATTGCGGCAGAGAGATGTCTGGTCATTTTATCCCAGGTTGCAAGTCACCTTAAGTGAGGTTCCAATACAAAGAAGTAGAGGGGAGATGGTCGGGACTTTGAAAAATGTTTATTGTATTAACATTATAATAGATTATGTTTTAGATGTTATCGCCTGATACATACATTTACACCTTTTGGCTCACCATGTAAATTTCAGATTCTTTGTCGACTTGTCATTTCCATCCCTGGATGGGTCTATTTCCATCTGTGGCCGAATGTCCTGCAGCAAGGCATTGAATACTTCTGTAGGCTTGAACCAGATGAATTTCTGTACTGGGTACATATACACGTAGGCCTATATATATTTGTATAAAAGTTCAGAATCGATCAATATAAATAAAAAACCTGTACTGTATATATACACGTATATATAGATGTAGTATGGAATTTGACCACTGTCTGTATTTATAAATCGACGGACTCTGATTTTTACAAGACATGCACCCCTTGCCAGTGCCTTGGATGAAATGCAAAAGGCGATTTTTATAATACAAATACAAATATATATAGGCCTACGTATGTACCCGGTAACGATGGTTACTGGCAGTCCTCTCTTTGGTATACATGGGTGCAAGCATACAGCCCCCAAAAAGCCTGCAACCCAGGAAAATTTGCCTGCAAGATTTTTTTTTCTCGTTTTTTTTCTATATTTTACACATATTATCTTTTCCAATCTCAGCGACGTGGTTTTGCCGGCAAGGTGCCGATCAGAGGGTTGATTTTGCCGGCCGGCCGGCAATCTTGCACCCATGTTGGTATACCAGTGCGCTGTTTTGACGCCATGACCTAAAAAGGGCTGTGTTCCGCTAACTCCTTTCTAAAATGACTTCTCTTTCAACATAAAATCTTATCAAGTAGCCCAGACAAAACTTAAATGGTTACTGAATAATGTGCAAAAATCTGTTTACTTTTATCCCTTATCGTTTTAAAGTCATTCAAGTTCAGAATCGATCAATATAAAAAAAAACACCCTGTATATATATATACTATCTTCATAAATATTACAGCAATAGTTTTTTCGCCTCTACTGTAAAGTTGAAAAAATCAAGTTACGATAGATAGTTGAGCTGCTATCCAGTCAATCAGATGTGTAACAATTACACTGTATATTATTACCAGCATGGTTTTGGCAAAACTACACTCAAGACCCAGATTCCGTCAACCAACTTTCGGTTTGGTTACCAGCTTTACTTGAAACACTGCAACTGTAAGATACTGTACCACTAGTACCAGTAATTTAAGAGACTGGCTACGTCGGCCCTGCCTGTTAGATGAAACCCGGGCCAAGAGGGACAAATCCCATCAGAAAAGCGCAGATGCTCATCCGCTCGTATTCCTTGTTCAGTAGGTAACGGTAAAACTCAAGATATTTTCTTATGCCATTGATAATGATACATGTAGTCCGCTATTAAAAAAAAGCCGAACATTTTTCCAAAGGACTTAAAAACCCTTTCAATGTTGCACAGGGTATTGTTAAACTAAAGCCCAAACCAAACAACCCATTGGTGTGTACAAAGCCCAGATAAACACAAGGAAAAAAGGAGATTTAAAGTCACTAAAGATGAATTGAGAGACCTCATAGCAAAACATGCTAAATCAATAAAATAAATTGTCATTAACATTTTTAAACATGTACTAAGAAGATGGCAAAATACTTCTCCAAAAACAAAAGTAAAAGAGGGATCTTAAGCTTTTAATGAAACGAAAATTCAAGAAAACTTCTTAACTAAAATGCGTTTTGCTATAAAGTCATTTCAATGCACCCTGGTTGAAAGGTGTCTTTACTGATAACAACATATATATGATACACGTAATTAAAAAAACACTTCCTACTTACAAGTCAGGGACAAACAAGAAATTGGTTTCATGAGATGTTTATTTGAACACATTTACTCTCACACTAAACTCACAATTATACATGGTCACAACATTTACTCCAGATTCCATCCTAACTGCTCACATACAATAAACGTAAAATAATGAGGTAAGTGAAATACATTTCATCATGTACAGCCAAAAATTTATTGAAAGGAATTTCACAACTCACCATTACTGCTGTTTGACTGCACATTGTCGACATCATTTAAGGATTTTTGAAAACCAAATTTGTTTCTACTCTAACTCCTTACAAGATTTTATTCTTATTAGAAACAAGTATGTACATTTGAGTGAATTCACCGTGAAGAAATGAATTCAGCTGCCGTGAGAAATAAAGCTTGATTACAAAAACAGCTATTGACAAGGCTTTAGAAGATCAGATTCCTTGATAAGAAAACAGTCTCAACAATTTAGAAACATGCATGCATGGATGGATGAATTTATGATACGAACAACGCTTAAGATCTTGAAATCATTCAGGCTTTCAGCTTTACATGAGACTCCTATGAGGATTTTTTGGTACTGGCTATTTGCTTGTAGTTGTAGTAGTAGTTGTAGTAGTAGTAGCACTCTACAGCACAATATTGAGGAGGCGCATACAAGTCTGTAGTGTAAGAGAAGTTTAAAGTGTTATAGAACAGTAGTGAGAGTTAAGATTAAAAAGATTTGTTACCGGTTCACAGATGAGATACATGGGCAGACTACAGGAGAAAGGGAAATTAAGTAGGATTTTCCACAGCTGTGCTAATATTACTCATATTGCAGAGACACAATTTGTTTAATGCCATCTGTGATGCAAGATCCATGCCAGGCTCCCATATAGGAAGTATGTGTTGTTGGAATTATTGCACAATGGGAACAAAGTGAAAAATTGTTTTCCACCTGACTTCTTGAATAGACATGATCTTATTATACCACTAACTTTCACTCCTGAGGATTCAGGAAAGAAATAAAAAATATAATGCTCATATGTTTGAGTTCAGTGCACTTATGGATGAGGGTGTGCCAGGGTGAAAGAAAATGAGTTGTCTTTTGTAGAGCACATGATCAGGTAGACACACCTACTTTTTCTCTGCACTCGTCCACTTGCTAGATAGTTTCTTTGTATGTGATGTTAACCTTCATGAGAAACAAGGAAGACTTGCAACTATTATTAAGTTCACTCTCTGATGTAATCAACTGAATTGGAGGACACTCGTTTCTCAAGTACGATCTTCTTAGACGGTGAAATGAGCGCAGCTCTCATGCATCAACAACAGATTGGCATTGCAATTTCCAGTAGATCACAGATTTCTTTAAACTGACTGAATGGTTGGATCAACAACAATCTTGAAACATACAGCAGCACTATGGAGGTATCAAACATGAATAAATATCAACCTAGACTATACACAAATACAACAAATCAATCAATACATAATATGAATACTAATATATTTTGATTAATATAATACACATCTAATGCCAGCTCATTTTAAGAAACAAACCTGCCACCCCGTGAGCTAAAATCCAATACAATGAAAAGGCTGCAAATCTACCACAAAGGATGCCAGGCAAGGCACAGCCTTGAGTGTGAGTATTTCCCCAACAACCAGCCAGTAAGTGACACGCAGAGAAGAAAAGAGACAATTAATGTGAGAAGTTGAAGTAAAAATCAGATCCAGAGCATCCCTACCCTCTGTACAGTTTATTACAAGAATCAACACTTTAAAGGATTATAAAATGATAAGACAAATTCTCTGATGACAGACAATAAAAAAAACCCTGAGGATTTCCTGCACATGGGACAACAGAAGCTTTCCTCACCATTTCTAAACAATATAACAAAAAGCAATGCATTTGGAAAATGATTTATACCAATATTCCAATATCACTGTAAAGATAAGGTTAAAATAAGCTACCAAATGTGAGCCCTAAACTCTAAGTCAAGTACAGTCATTGTATCAAGACATTTTTAGAAAACAAAAGTGCCTCCTATGCCTGTGATAAATAAAAAATGTAACTGACTTGTATGTTTTATTGAGGTCTTAAATCACTGTCAACACTGTAGGGTCATCTCAGTGCAAGGAAGTGGGTCAAGACAACAGAATGTTTCTTTGGTTATGGGTCTACAAAAAAAAACTCTAAGGTAATTTCAGTTGTGGACAGCAATAGTAACACATAAAACGGTAGAAGGAGCAGACTACACCAGAGGACAAAAGAAATACCTATAAAGACGTAGGGTCAACATTTGTCAGACAAGCCATAACTTGTTGCTCTAAACGTGTCAGCCCGGAGAGCAGCAGTCAAGACAGTTGTGATAAGTGGGCAGGCTGAGGTGAGAGCCCACTGGTCCTGAGGAGGACAGAACGACAGGAGAGTATAACACAGAGCAAAGAGGAAAAAAAACTTTGTCAGCCAGCTTGTTTTTGTTGCGGCTTCACTGCCTGATCAACACTGAGAGTTCCATGCAGTGCCAGGATATCAGAGCCATAGAAACACTCAGGAAGAAGTAGAAGGAACACAACATACAAGAGAATTTGCCCAAACCCCGCTGACATTGACAACCTCCCACGCCTTACAGCAATGTATGAGAACAAAGCTAAAACACACGGTGGTCACAGGTAAACAAACACTAACATGAATTTAACACAACAAAAAATGCTGCAGAGTTGCAGACCAAACCAGTGGCCAGTGGGCACAAAGAACTAAAGTGATGAATGTGTTACTCAAAATGCAGCCAATATAATGAAGGAACAAAGTTTGTCATCACAGAGACAATCAAAAGTTTGTACAGCCGTTATAATTGAGGCACAACCTCAAAGATTACCTTGCAAAATGGGCACAATAATGACAATGACATGTCTCTTAAGTTGATCAACTTCATCTCTGAATCTTTGGCGTACCGGTACCGTAATTTTACGTTGTTATAAAAGTCAATGTGTGTGACAAACATTTCTGTAAACATGAGACAGTTCAATACCAGGGGGCAAAGAGTTTTATCTTTCTGTGTTGTATCGTGCTCTTTCCCATTCGAAACAAGTCTCATAAAAAACGTTTTACATATGATGGAAATAACAGCATGAAGTGTAGAAAAAACTGCACATAATTCATTATATCATAATAGCACCAGGAGTCAGCTTCTACAGGAAAGATAGTGCATGGACACCATTTGAATCTCATTTATATCTATCTGCACAGTTAAAAACCAAGTGTCTTTCAAGATCTTTCATCACATACTTTGTTGAATCTTCACTGACTACACACAATTTACCCTGTACCTACAGGTATTTCATGTTGCGATTCAGGACTTTCGTTTCACAGCATTTGTACGAATTGTGCATTGCAGGAGGTAAGTAAGGTCTTTATCATGTCATGTTCACAAAAACATTCCTTTATTATGAAGAACTGCCATCAAGGATTAAGTATGTGTAATGATAACATCCTCCACGAAGAACAAAAGAGAGCAAACAGTTGATGAAAACACCAGATCCCCGCCCCTCAACCCATTTTCTATTAACAGTTTTTAGTTATCTAACACTTGCCTGATGTAGCCTGAGATTTATACGCAGCCACATCGGGTTCCAGGTCGAACTTCTGCCCTCAGGTAAAGATAGATATTAAGTTGAAAGAAAACTGGGGGTGCTCTATCATCTATACGCGTGGATCATGTGTACGTCTTTAACATTTCATGAGTAACTGGAATTCTTGGAATTCTTCACATTCATGAATTCAAATTCCTTGTGAAAAAAACCCACACTGCACAGGAATAAAAAATGACCAAAAAAAAACCCCCATGATTTCAATTTTAAGGCTTTCTAAAGAACCAAAATCATGTGACAGTAAAGAGACCCTGTTATTGAATTCATGGGATCGCCAGAAGATAACAGACTGTTGAGCACACATAGTGCCTGCTTTCAAGCAAGGATCATGTGGTATATAAATGAAATTGAAATTAAGTTCAAATGACACTTGAAAAGCCTTGAATTCTGAGCAGGACTACTTAATTTATAGAAAAGAAAAAATGCTTGGTTATCAGTCACTAAGTACATTGGGTGTCTATAAGATAACAGATTGTGGAGCGTATAGCCTGCTTTGAGCAAGGACATGCCCTATATAAATGAAATCAAATTTAAACTTCAAAAGACACTGAGTTAGGAATTCTGAGCAAGACTATCTAATTAATAGGAATACCCCCCCCACCCCCCCCTCCCTTCCCAAAAAGATCTACACACAAGAAATTTTTATAATCTTTTTTAACTCAAAGGTCAAGAGTCTTGTGTTCATTGTTCAGAAGAAGGCAACAATGTCACAGATGAATTGGCCTTCATAAGCTCAGCAGATCACACTCATCACTAAAACTCTTTGTCAATAGAATTGAGCACATCATGTGAAGGAGGGGCGAGGAGGATGAGAGTTTGTTTGCCATTAACGACTCTTTTAATCAGCAACAAGGAGGGGAAAAATGATTAAACCTTGATGACACTTCGATGTCAAGGATGTCACTCAACACAGCAAAAAAAAATTCAACATCTGAAGCTCTTCAATGTTATGACAAGTTGCCAACCCAAAAAACGAAAGTTTTGTGAGGTTTTCCAAAATTTTTAGTGAGATTTCACTTTTTCTAGTGAGACATTAAACATTGCAGAAAGAAACATTTGATGCCCATGTTTCACTGAAATCAAATTAGAAGATAAGAAAAGTCTACAGAATACTACATGTATAAAAAGAACAAACCTTGTAAGACTTAAGGGGTTGGCAACTCAGCTATGACTATAGAACCATCAATGGATCGTGAAACAGAACCATCAATGGATCGTGAAACTCAAAAGTCTCCAATTCTCGACTACAAAAGTTGCAATCTCTTCAACTTTAACCTAATTACACGACCCTTCACATACAGTGAAAACTGCTGCTATATTTATGCTCTATACAACTACAGCACAGTGCGTCAAATAAAGCTGTCCAAGTTATCATGGCCTTAAGACAAGATTGTAACTTGACATTGTCATGAAAGAGAACCAGACCTGTTGAAGCCAGCTTTAAGATTCCTTTAAGTTCACAACAAACCAAACTTACTAGAGTCACCTGGTGACGACCAGAGCAAGAAACAGGCTAAGCTGGGCCTACTTAGATCAAGATCGCATGAGATGACGTCACACCAGATAGGGAGAGTAACTTGGTAAATAAAAGCAAGACAGACTTCTATCAGAACTAGAACAGATAAGAAAATATGGACAGACACCTGCTACCCTTCTCTTGCAAAAAAACAAAACAAACTGTATTTGAATTGAAGGAAGAAAGGCAGGGCAGGCCCCTCAGACTCAGAGAAGACATACAAAGAAAGAGAATATGAAAGACCTACACACTACACTGCATATGATATAGACCTCATCATAACACAAACATTTTCTTCTTCTTCAGAGTGCCTGAGAATGAGAATATTGTTGTCGGAACCCCAGATTATTGTGACAAGTTCAGTTTCAATCCAAAATAAAACCCATTAAAGCAATAGGAGGAGGAGCATTGCTGTGTACTCAAAAACGTTTTGAAAAAAGGAGATGAAATATATGGACTTTTTTCATACAATATTCCAAATAACAGCAACCAATAGAGAGAACAAAATTGAAATGTAAAAACACTCTAGCTTATCAATACAAAATCAATATGCCAATTTTGAATAATACGCTATTTAAAGCATAAAAGATAACCACATAAAAAAGCTTCAAATTCAGAGGAAAAAAACCCAACAAACTTTTAACATTTTGTAAAAACTTCATCAGATGTTTCCCAATATTTGCAGGACATCTTGAACACCCCCGATCCCTTTGTCAAAAGATACATTGCATAATTATATTCATTTCCAAGATCACAACCAGAAAAGCAATACAGTCATTGAGATGTGTTTCATCACCATATTTTAACTACATGTGTGAAAAAGGATCAAGCATAAATGGTCAACAGTTGTACAAGCTTGATCGAGTGAGTTAGTAGTCGTTACTCACACTACTTTTGATAGCTGTCAATGAGGGCTTTCACATAGACCATTAGCCTTCAGCAATCATCTCAGAATAATGCTTACCATGGCCAAGTATCAAATACAAACAATAAACTCTGAATCAAGCAACAGAAAAATTAATGAAACCAATGGTCACTGTAACTTCAAATAGTAAGTGAAAGGCAAAAGAAATACTAACCGATACCAATTAAAGTAAAAATGTGCAATGACGTATATGCTTTCAACTAGCATTGTTGCCATTTCTCTTAAGTGAACAAGTCTGTCAACATGGATAAATAGATTTAAAGGAAAATCCATATATGCAGTTCTTGTTACGCTAATGAAAGGTTTATTTTTGTAAGTTTTACAACATGCCTAGAAAAACAGATTTTGAGATGCAGTGAAATTGGATCCGTCATATTGAGCTCTTGTCTTTACAAGCACATAAATATAATGAAAAATGTTACCTTGATCTAACAACAAAATATGATTCGTGCATAAGTGCATAATTTCTTTTTCTTCGCAAATGCAAAAATATAGTAAACTAATCTTGCTCATGGAAGGATCAACACCAATGAAAACAGACAAAGGGGTAAAATACATAAAGGGCATTCAAGATGAAATTTATCCTGCGTAATAATAAAGGTGTCTAACCAGTATATTTTTTAAAGTTATAAGTGTGGATTGCTACAACAGGAGAACATGTAGGTATAAACGTTATTGGATGATTGGATACAGACAAATATCATCTATCATGTAGTGATCTTGGAAATTATTTTTTTTTTTAGATAAGAAATGGAAAGTTTAAGGCAAGCCTAAGAAGGAGAGACCACACAGCAATAAAATCTGGAGAATTGATTACAGATCTAAGGACAGCAGCATTATACACGCTGGCACATGCGTCCAGATTTGCAGCCAGAAGGACGATTGCGTTTGCTCCTTTTTGTATTGTCGTTGGGACAACCTTTGAGCTCGTAGACTTTGTTCTCCTTCCTGCATTTCTTTCTGCTCAAAGACTTTTTGTGCTTGCTGCTCTCCGCTCTTTGTGCCGTGTGAACCTTTGCAATCATCTGGGAGATTTGCTCAGCAGCCTGAAAGCCCCTGTGCCGCCGGAGAACCTCACGACGAGCCTGCTGGGTCAGCGGCTGTACCGTCGTCAAAGCTTGATCACTGCGCTGCTCCGGATGTTGTGTGTGGTCTCTCGCCACATCCCTGTCCTGCATTGCCTCATTGCTGGCCGTCATTGACTCGCCTGTGAGATGAGCCAAATGAAAGGGGTGAGAGGGAGGCAGAGAGGAGGGAGGGAGTGACAGGTACACAGACATGGACGGGTGTTCAATCAGCAGATTCTCCAGCGGGCTTGAGGAGATGGTGGGCAGCTCACCCGCCCTAGAACCCGTAAAGCATGGGGGTGGGGCAACGATCCAAGGGTCACGGCTTGAGCCAGAGGGTCGGTAAGTTGCATGGGAACGGCCGGAGCAAGCCGAGAAGACTGACTCGGGGGATGACGGACGAACTCCCGAGTCAGCTCCACTCTCTCCATCAGAAGAGTAATTACTGTCCAAGTCAAAGTGATTGAGATTCAAAGTGCAGTCTTGCAGAGGGTCTAGGGGGCAGTTTGCCCACCCATGACCCGACGGGCTACTGTCTGTATTCAAGTCCAAATCACGCTCGAGACTAGAGGCTTCGTCGAGAAGTTCAATGTCAGAAGCACCTGGTAGGTGAGGGATAGGAGTGAATGTTGAAGTCTCACTTGCGTCTGTCACAGTCGCTGGTCGAGCATGGTGATGGTGGTGATGATGACGATGTGGGTGGTGGTGATGATGAGAGGGATGAGGAGAGGAATGGCCTTCGTTTTCCTTGTCTGAAAGGGGAAAAAAAAGTCCATAAATTGCCTAAGAATAGTAGATACACACACTACACACACACACAAAAAAGAAGAATCTTTAAGAAGCCAGACTGCCAGAGAAGCCAAACAACTGAGAAAGTATTCAACATCAGGAGATGACATCTGAGTTGAAAGATATAATATTACCTTATTCCTGCCTGCTGCTAAGCCTTTCACCATGTGCAGGCTTAAAAGCAGCCCTCTGATCTCAAACCAGAGGTTTCAAGTGTATTTGAAATTCAATGTTAGAGCAAATGCACATCACCAGTGGTGAATCATGGCAAAATTAATGGAAGGATTGGATTAACAGCCCAAGACATGGCCTGGAAAGTCACAAGAAAACACCACAGAGTGGACAAGGCAGTGTCTTATTCTGGGCAAAAGTGGTTCTTATGCTTCGTTGCTTATCTTCTAAAAATTAAATGAGAGAGAGAAAGAGTATGTGGGAGAAGATGATAGAAGAAAGAAAGAGAGAGAGAGAGAGAAATAGAGCTGAGTCTGCTGAATGATTTGAAAAAGGTTGAAGGCAAAGTGGTGAAGAAAAATCAAGATGAAGCGAAATACCAGATGCAGGATACCAATTCGACAATCCTAACTTTCACCATTGAACAACATACCAGGCTGACAAATTACGAGCCAGTCGTCATCGTCTTGGCGGACATCTAGGTCCACATGTTGTTCCACTGCATCCGTTTGCTCTCCGGACACCTGGTAGCCTTGCTCGGCTGAGTCACCCCACAGGTATTTAGCCACAGAGTTGAACATGATGATGTGCCTGAGAAGGTCATGGAAAAAGCATGTGTTAAATCCTTTTATCAATCATGCAGTAACCAACTTACACAATATTGGACAACATTATACAATCAAATAAGTGTTAAAAATTTTATGAGTAATAATTTTGGAACACTATTTTATTTGAACGTTGTTTACGGATCCATCTATCATGCAAGGTCATTTTGGTGGCAGAAGTATTTGGGTAGGAATTAATTTTGAATTTTTGCCTACGTGACTACCTTATTGTACATAGGCCTAATCTTGTCAATTTTCAACCACAGAGGGATCTTTAACACTAACATGTACAATGTGCACACGGGGCTTCCCAGATTTTTTCGCCTTTATCTGAGAACACAAGGTGTTGGACCATATGTACCCTAAGATAAGGACAGACAAGGAGGGGGAGAGAGTGAGAAACAGTAGACAAGGCACAAAAGATGATGAAGAAGAAGAAGAAATGAATTGGGGGTAACATGCCTGCACTGCCCCGGGATCGAACCCTGGGCCTCTAGACAACGAGAGTCCTCTGAGAACATACAAGTCTTTATTGCTTATTTGTTCTATTTAAGGTCTACGGTACGATCCACACAGAAGATACAAATTATCGAAAACTAAGTTTTGGAAAAAGCAATCTCTCGCGTTTTATAAAAATGAATGCCCCCGTACTTAAAGTATACACTATAGAGGCAGAGACATGACCTGTACAAAGGGAAAGCTCAGGACAAAGGAAAATTAACTTTAGTTGTTGCACAGATACTGTAACTTATAAACAACATGAATTCCCATTTTTTATCTGTGCCCTTTCTTGTCCTCCTATGGGAATAAAATTATGTTACATCATGTATTCCTAGGCGTTCTTGGGTGGGTGAAAACTGGAGCAACCAAGATAGAAACAGTGGTTGTAGCCAAGAGTAGACTCAGGTATGCATATTTGTTGGTGCTGGGTTTTCACAAAAGACTGCCTGAATATCCAAATAAATACATGCTCTGCTCAAATGCATGCTTTTGTTATGATTATGACAGAGTTTTACCCTCCGAGCACCATGCATTTACGATGAGACTACTGTATATGGAAATGCATGGTTCAACACGAGATCTAATCATGTACATGAGAAAACAGACACAGAGCAAAAAAAAGAAGGAACTACAGGAGATACTAACAGGGTTTTTACAGTATTTTCCAATCTGGTGAGAATAGTGAAGAAAGTTGAAGTCTCTAACTTAAAGTAAAAATGACCGGTTGCCCTGAATTGTGCAATATCATGACTAGTGTTGGGCGATATCAGGAAATTTCGATATCGATACGATAAGATATATCGACTGTAAAAATATCGATATATCGACGAAAAAGAAGAGCAAACTGTATTACTTCTTCTTCTTATTTTTTCTTTGTTTAAATTTTGTGTGTGTTTTTATTTAATTTTCTTTTCTTTTTCATAAATTTATTACTAAATAATTACTTTGCCATATTGT
>JAUKPP010298432.1:0-19493 GCA_032273245.1 Phyllaplysia taylori
GCCTTGTACGGTATCATGCTATGCATCAGAGCAGAAAATGCCATTCTTTGCTTCCCCTGGTGGGGGTCCCGCACCTCCACGGGTGGTTCCAAGTTCATTGGAGAAAAGGAGGGGGAAACGTCTATACTGGACAAATACAATCATTCAATCTGTAGCAGATAGGCAGGACTAGAATATTTTCCTATTTTTCTCTTATTTCATATCAGTTCTTCTTCTTCATCATCCTTTCAATGTAAAATTGATCATGCGCTCAGACGTTCAGCTCAGTCGCCCTGATGTAGGCCGCTGTGTGCTCCAGGTCTTTAAAAGAGCCTCAAAACTTCTGTCTCATATCAGTTCCCTCAGGCCAGAAATGGTTGTAGCAGGGACTTGCAGTCAGTGAAGAAGACGATCTTGCACAACAGTTCTTAGCTAAACTTTAAATTTAAGATGATCATGAAAGATATGAAACTAAGTACAGATAAGGACACCCTATATTAGTATAAAGAATCAGATCCATGATCCACATCATCACACTTAGCAAAGATTAACCTGAAGCATGAAGCTTTTGCAGAACTTTTGCAGCATGTTGGGAAATTATACAACTTCCATTTAAACATGTGACACTTTGAGTAGGAAAAAAAAAGGGACTAGGGGATCCTCAAATGTGAGATGGATCAACCTCATGCATAACCACCTCCACATTATGATTTGGACAGTTTGGGACAATAAAGGATATCTTATCTTATCTTATCTTATTTGTGTCTGGGTCTTTGTATTAAATTCTTATCCATTCAATACATTTTACTTGAATCTAATCTTACTTTTAATTTTAAGTGATGAGATCGAATTGCAAACTGTGTATAGTGCCTATATTCTTTAATGATCTTGTAAAGATACTCAATTTGTATTCTTAAGAATCAAAATGCCTTTAATTAGTAATTCGCGGAAAAGATCCACTGACAAGTAGGCCCATACATTACCAACCTTTTCCCATTCCTGACCTTTAGAAAAGAAAAGAAGACAACACCATCCAAAACTCATCACCTGTAATGTAATGTTTTATTATTTTGGTATATTATTATATGTGTGACTATAAAAGTTGTCAATCCAAGTGCACGACATTTTCTCTGTTTCTTAAATCTTCAGGCTCTGGAAAATTCTATAAAATCAAGAGACACAGCACATGTTGGCACCAACAACGCTGTGAAAAATCTTGAAGTCCATCATGTCCAGTCACTAACAGATCTGCGTGGTAGGATAGTTCGATGTGACAGTTCTATCTCAAAGTTAAGTGCTGATGTCAGATCTTGCTTTGAGTCCATTAAACAACTTTCCCACCAACAACAAGAAATTCAGTCAAGAGTGATGGATCGCATGCATGGCTTGGAAGCCCAGGTGTGTTTAAAATATTAGGTTATTTTTTTTCATCTTGGGATAAAAATCTGTTCAGTAACATACATTAAGCACCTTAACTCACTATTATTCACTTAAAACAGCGAATCCTTATTTTCTATGGCCTTTAGATTGGGATAGAAGCATAACTGATTTCAAGTACACATTTAAAGGTCCAAACTGGGTAAACTCAAGAGGTTATTTTTCAGAACAGTGTCTTTCTCAAGTGATTCACTCACAGTGTGTCATGCTTTGAAAAGAATTTAACAGTTCAAATCTCACAGTCCACATGACCAGCTCTGTGTTGTAATGGTCAGGCTCTTCACTTGTCGTGGAAGATACGAGTTTGATCCTGAGCACAGGTGATCTGGAGTTGTTTACTGCTGGGAATTTTCCCTCTTAGCCCAGGTTGGCCCTGACAGGCAAGATCGAAGTAGCCGGTTTCTTAAATGACCTCACAGTGTTGCAGGGGATGTAAAACTGGTGACCAAACCAAACCAAACCAAACCAATCCACATGACTTTTTCTAATGAAAGTAAATATGTCCATTAGTATAGGCATTGCAGACTTAAACAAAGACAATTTCATTCTACAATCAATTTGATTCCCCAGCAAGTTCATTTGCTGTACTTTTGACTAGTTGAGAACATTTGTGTTAGACATTTTTCTTTTCAGCACTGTACAAAATTTTATATGTCACATAGTAATGCATAGTTTGTTAAGCATCATGGAATTTCATAGCAACAGCATATGATTGTTATTGCACTGAAGAGTTCGTAAATTATTCCTGTTAGAATTGGTATCTTTGGGTGACATGTTTTTAAAATACTGTGTCTGCATACAAATTCATATGTCCATGCAATTTTATGTTTACGACGGGGATGGAAAAATTTAACATGGTTTCTTTCATCTTCAAAAGTTATATGAATATGTCCTAGTTCATCTCAGCCCTCCCTACATACAGTAGAACCCGCATATCTCAACGTCTGTCAACTCAACATTCGGCTTAAGTGGACATGATTTGGAATCCCAAACTTTTTCTTTTTGACTTTATGGACATCCCTTAATAAGGCGACTTTCTCTTTACTCATTGTGATTTCAATAGTCCCAGCAATGTTGAATTACGCGGGTTCTATTGCACTCACATATAGCCTACAGACCCATTGTGCCATAAACATACATGATTCTTATATACTGGAATAGGTTTGAGTTTACATAAATAAGCAGATATAAGTACATTCTCACTGATCAGCAATGACAACAGCAAAATATAAACACATTCATTGACTTGCATAGATAGCAATCTAGAATACACTTCCCAATACATGTACATGTAGAAAGTTGTTAAAGCATTACTATACATGATGCATAAGTTTTCCTGTTTTTCAGCTTGTTACCCTGAACAATAACATTGAGCGCAGCAGTGGGGAAAGCAAAATGAAACTTTCACATCTTGAAGGGGACACCAACACTCAGATGTCTATGATTGATGCAAAGACAAGACAGCTCATTGATGATGTCAAAGCCAGTGTGATCAGTGCCCAGTCATCAATGGAAGCAGAGAGGGAGCGCACTGAACAGCGCATGCTGGCTTTGATAGAAAAGGCTGAAGCAAATCAAGACCTACTTGCTGTAAGTGAACACACAACATCATTGCTATCAGAGACAAAAAAGCACTTTTTAAGGTACATATAGTATAGTGGTGAAATTAGGCCCTCTTCATAACACTGAGGTATTTATTACTAAGCAAACACATTCACTTTGTACATTCAACTAAGTGTAGAATTGTTGAGGCATGGGACAAAAAAAAAAAAAAAAAAGTGTAGAATTGTGCATTTAAAATTGATTTAGATGATTTCAATCCTACAAATGCTGTCGCTGGTCCCCACAGTACAGGGTCTGAGTCTGAGTAAATTGAAAGGAATGATGTTGTACATGCAATGAAAATAAATTGTATTCGGATAGTAGACCAATGTGATCTTGATCTACAGCAGTCTATACCTAAGATTCCGGTGCTTGGGAGCAGGGAAATCGCGGGACTTTAGGCAAACTGGACCCTAGCCAAACCATCAAGGAGAAAGCCCCATGGTGACCCATTGACTAGTATAAGCAAGCTTTATTCATGCGGCTCATGCCTTATGTCAATCAAAGAGTGGTAAACCTTGATGGCCAATCACAACGGCCTCTTCTTGCTTTTCACTTATCCAGTTGAGAGCCTCTAGATAAACATTGAACCCAACATCCCCTCCCCTTTATCTGTCAAAAATGTATGGCTTTCCTCTTGGCCAAGTTCCCTTCTTCTGTCGTAACCCATCATTGTGTAATTGTCGCACCAATCAAACTTCAAATAACAAAAGGCAGGTTCCTGCAAACACCATGTAACCCAGACAATCAGACCCTGCATTTGTGTAGGGGAACCCGTCTGTTGTGAAGCAAATTGGGAAGGAAAGGAGTGGGATGAGGAAGAGGGGAAAAGGGAAGGAAGGGAGGGGTGCAAAGTGCAGAGCTGAAAGTCCGGTACGATGGTCAGGGAAACAAAGGCACTGACTAGTTCTCAAATCGGCGTGAAATATTTTGATGTGGCCATGCTGAGGGAGCTTGAATGTAAGACCAAAGTGCCATTTGTAGTCTACTCCCCCCTGCCCCAGCCCATGATCAAGCTTAACAACATAGACTTAACCAAATTCACAAGAGTGGATGTTTGGTAATGTGACGGGTCGTACAATCTGAACAATTATAATGCACCTCTGGGTCCTTATTTTTTAAACTATTTTCTAAAATGCAGAACCTTAGACGTATCAGCCCCTTCAAAGCGGGACCTTAGGGTTAAATTTTATATAGTCAAAATTCTATTTACTTAAAACTGCGGGATATTATGCGAACTGGGATCAAAAGTGATGGGATCTTAGGCGTAGACTACTCTGTTACTATTACAGTTTAAATATCATTGGCCCCAAAAACTCAATATTGTTGAGGCACATGTTGTTACAGCTCAATTTGCCATTTTGCACGCTTTGAAACACAACACATTCGCAGGACCTTTTGCTGTCCATAACAGAGACAGTTTTAGGTAGTGGAATTGAAAGAAATCAACTTTCTAATTGAGGAGGTTGATTATAAAAACATAACACAAAGTGCAAGCTGAGTGTTGTTAAATGAGAGAATGAAGGATTTTGTAAAGCTTTCAATATGTTTGCTTTTTGTATCAGGCAATAGATTCTGCTGAAAAATTCATAGTTTTATTCTATGAAATGCTGATTTCTTGCAGGAAAAAATTGGTAAAAAAATTGATGAAGGCCAATATGTGACTGATGTTCGAATCACTAAGCTGGAAGAGGCCTTGCAAGACTCTCGGAATCATCTGAATGATGTTCATGCGGTAAGTTTTCTTTACCTTATTCAGGGTTTTTTTCAAAGAATTTTTCATATCACTCTGTGATACTGTCCCATGACTTACCATTGACCGATGTGCAGAACAACTTGCTGGTGATATTTATGCAAGACAGGGTATGCTTTGCCTCTAAAACTTGGACAAAAAAACACATACAGTAGAGCACCGTTAATCCGACACCGTCCATCCCCGGCAAAAGTGTCGGTTTATCAAGTTTGTCAGATTATCGGATCTGCTATAGTTCGACCCCATGAAACCTATTTGATTTAACACTCCGATTTCATTCAGTTTTGCCATCTTGTGTATTTAAAAAAAAAATTAAAATACCATAATTAGTAGACTATGTGTACATGTAGTACCAAAAGCAGATTGATCTTTGTATAAATCATCTTAAGTATTTTCTATATAATTTTCATATTTGTTCCCTCTTAACCTATGTCAGAGTCGGAACAGCGAATTGTCGGATTATCGAGACATAAAATAGAGGAAAAAATTCGATCTCTGCTGATTGTGTCGAGTAAGCGAATTTGTCGGATTAGCGGCACTCTACTGTATGAGAGCCGGGGGTTAGAATTGAAGAGTAAGGACTAGTAGTATGATATACTGTGATGACAAGACACTCAATTCCAAGGCTCACAGATAACGTCCTGGGAAAGTTTTACTTTATTGGTGCACACACAATAGGCAGGGCAATCAGGTGACAATGACAGAGTAAATTGTGGCTATGTGACAAGACCTAAACCAGATCGATCAGGGACTTCAAATTTCAATGATCTGTAGAAGCTTTTTAATTTAAATTGGTTAGGCCTGCAGCAGAAACATCCTCTTCGTGCCACAGCTGAGGAAAAAAAGACAGGTGCTAAAATTCCCCGCGCTGGACACAGAGATGGAACTGATCACCTGACCAGATTCCAAGCTGACCAGTTGGCAAATTTAAAATAAAGCACAAGGGATTAAGCGTGCCTACTACTTAGTGTGCAAGGGGCTGGAGGAGAGCTAAGGTACACCGACCAGACATGCTCAACACTCAGTGCTCCCTAAAATAAACTCATTCCAGTGCCCTTCGAGACTGGACAAGGGGGATGAAGACAGGGCAGGGAATTTGACTACCGTATGATGTACTCGTGTATAAGAGGAGGAGTTTTTCCAAATTTTGCTCGATCAAGTCTATCCCCTTCTTTTACATGCAATGTTTATCAGAAATCATATTTAACCGCCAATACAAGGGCGACAACCCTAGCGAGAGGGGATAACCTGAAACAACCTGATATTGCATTGATCTTAGATTTGATCACAGAATAGATATAATACAGATGTATAAATGGCCACTTCGGTAGGTTCCGCCAATGTTTGCTTTCGGGAAATTCAGCATCATGCTTTGTCATATGCTATGCTTGGTGGCGCACAAAAAAACAAGCACGCTACTCACTGCTCACCCTTTTCATTTTTAGCAAAGCACTGCTGTTCTCTATTCGACAAATTACGAGAAAAAAACAAAACAAAATCTAATAGATATAACATTTTCTCATGTAGAGATGCTATTTGTATTATAAGTAAAAGTAAAGAAAGTACCAACCCCATGCCCCTCCCCCAAAAACAACAAAAAAAGCTTGATCTATTAAAATTGGAAAGAGCTAGGCTACAATATTGTACTACAAATGGGTATTCCGATACTAGACGTCACTGTATAGGAATTGTACTTCTGCATTACATCTATTCTGTGGATAGGATCTTGGACACTTGGAGCAAAAAATCCACAGACATGGTAGTCAATATATTTTTAAAATGAGGAATTTCTAATGATCTCTGTGAAATTTCCCTGTTGACCTTGGATTTGAAGACATGCACCAAAAAAAATCTTCGTTCTTCATCTAACTGAAGTCTACTCTCGTCTTATGCATGCAACATGGAAAAGAGCTCAACTTTCGAGGGTCAAAGTCCACCTCCATCTTATCTACACGAGTATACATGTATATGGTAACTAATTAAGATAATATTATCATCCATCGGACAACATACGTTTTTTATTAATTTAAGTTACTAACTAAAAAATTTGGCGAGCGTTTCAGATTTTAAAAATTGTTATTGAATACAGCAGTAGATATGCCAAAGTCGGAAATGAAAAAAGTTTTTTCTCATCATTCAATATTTTTAGATCACATTGTCCATGCTTTGATTTTGCTGATATCATTTTCCTATGCACTCAACTTATAATCACTGGTAAAATCCCTTACTTCCGATGCATTTTCATATCAAAGAGTTTCACATTGCCCAAATAATCAATGTACATTTCCATTCTACATTTTTCAGTCCCTGGAGACAAGATTGCTCACCAAACTTGACAAAACTGTGCACAAACATTCTGAGGAAATTGCCAGGCTGAAGAGGGAATGCCGTGAGGGCTTTGCCACAGTTCATGAAAGTATCAGTAATATGAAGACTGTGATGGAAGGAAAGAGGAAATTGTTGGAAGACCAGCTGAGAAAAGAAATTGGACAGTTACGCAAAATGGTTGTTTTGGTATAAAGAGAGAGACCAAAAAAGGAATCCTTGGATAAAAACATTCAGAAAATATTATCATCTAGAAAGGAACCTCCTTAGGGAAAATATAATAGGCTACTTTTGTTGTCAGATTCACTCACAATCACGATTTTGTTTCACAGGAAACATATTCTTACATATATTATTTAGAATACCTATCTTAGATTTTATTCACCAAGTTATTTGTCATAACGTGCACATGAAGACTTCATACGCAAATTTGAAAACACATATGTAAAATACTTAGTTTTAAATCCTCTTTTCTGCCTGTTAAAACCAAGAAGTATTGATTTTCATAGTGTAGAAAAATGAGTTTAGGCAGGCCTAAGTATGATTAATATATCAAATTTAGGACACGGCAATCTGAAATTATACTGTTGTTCATCTTTTTATTGTAGGTACAATATTTTATCTATGTACAAATCGTATAGGTTTCTATACAATCAGAATTATCCAATACTATCCATTCAAATTAGAACTAAAGATAAAAGTTAACATAGTTAATAATCAGTGCTTTCAGTCAAAGAGAACTCTAAACATTCTCATACTATTCTCATACTATACCTGGAGACGGGTTCCTCTTGAGCATTCATTTTATCTGCACCATTAGCTACATTTTTGTGGACCGGCGCTGTGGTGTAATGGTTAGGCTCTTCCCCTTGCAAACGGGAAGACCCTAGATCGATCCCTGATCGGGAACGATCTGGGGGTTTTTGGTTTTTTTCTGCTGGGATTTCTTCCCTCTCAGTCCGGGTTGGCCCTGACAGGCAGGGTTGAAGTAGCCCGTCTCTTAAATGACCTTACAGTGTTGCAGGGGACGTAAAACTGGTGACCAAACCAAACCAAACCATTTTTGTGGGATTGTTTACAAGCAATACCAAAATTTAAGAAAAAATAAAAAAGACTTTGAGTAGAGTGCCAGGGGAACTTCAGGGGTTCATCTTGTTCAGGATGTCATAAGCAAATATATGATGCTATAGCCTAACTTCAATAGTAGGTGATGTATCAAGGAATTCATGAAGGTCTATGAGTGGAAGCAAAGCATCTTTTTGTTGCACCATACTTGTTAACTTTTACAGTATTCATCTAAGATTTCATTTACTTGTACCAGATGGTATTGCTTTTTCTTTGAGCATTCTCGTTTCTAATTTTTTGTCACCATGTGTGCCTGGGTCTCTTCCATCAAACATAGAGCAGATCTTTTCCGTCCATCCAGGCTGTTGTATTAACTTTATTGTAATGTAACTTTTGTTTCAAGGAGAACTAGTAAAATGCAACATGATGCTTTTGTACAAAATATTGACATGCATGCTGCAAGGTCCATTTTTGCCTCTTAGTCTTCTTTTCAAAAGCTAATAAGGATCTTAGAAGATACTTGTGGACGTTTATTTTTCTAATATCCCTTCAATTGACATTTATAATTTTAACAGCTTTCAAATATCTTTATCATTACTTTTTTATTTTATTTTATTGAAATAGGAGTTGAGTCAAGAGTTGTACTGTGACATATTGATTTGCTGCCTTGATAAGTCTTGAGATGACATTGTGAGATACTGTACTTGCTTGCTTGCTTTCATGTCTTTGAAACTATAATGGTATATCAAACATAAAGTATTTTTTTATGAAAGCTCATTGTCCATCATCCTGGAGTATTATGTATATTGATGTCAAACTGATGAGTAAGCAAATTCAATGTTGGTAAGACAGTTAAATACAACAGCAGTGCTTTTGAAATTGTCTGGTTTTGTAAAAGGGGCTGAGGGAAACGCCAAAAGGGGTATATATGTATTGTAGAATATCCAGAAAAGTTTGCACTTAAGTGATATAGGCCTATGCATACTCCTGAAAAAGAAATGATTGCAACACACAGGCAAACGTAAAAAGTAGGGCTTAATGTAGCCAAGCATTCTTTCTCAAAAGTAAGAGAAGGGGCGAAGAGGAAATAAAGCCTAGAATAGCAAAAAGTCAGTGCCTCAGCCTCAGGTATAATTCACTCCTGACAAAAAAGAAATGGTTGCAATGAACAGATAAAGATAAAAATGTGTGTGTGTGTCGGGGGGGGGGGGAGGGGGGGCTAAAGTGCTACTCTAAATCAAAACCGTGTAGTGTCGTACAACATGAATATTGGCAATAAAAGTATTTTCAAAAAGTGCTTTAAACTTGTTCAAGTGGAAGGGGTTTCTCGAACATCATTTCATTTTTAATTCAGTTTTGTTGAAAGTGTTTGTTATCTCTTGATTATTATGGCCACTTTCCCCAGAACCATCTTTTTTGTGTCAAATTACATGAGACACATGATTTCGCACTTTCTTGTTCTTAATTTTTCACAAAGAATATACGGGCATTGTTGCATTTCTGGTAGTTCATCTTCTAATTGTAATGTATGACAGAGTGAATTACATGTTTTTGTTATAAATCACAAAATGTGACAAGTCATTTTACCACATAACATCATGTTGATTGTTTTGGAACTAACTTTATCCCTGCCTGCAGAAGTTTTTTTGTGGCACAGGACACAGTAGATGAGAATGCTACACACACATAAATATTTACTCCCTTGACAAATAGTTTTTGCCGTGTGTCATCTTTTCCACAAGTTTTCTTCATTTTGGTGTTTTTCTTCATTTTGGTTACTCAAGATGTTCAATTTTTATAGCACATTGTGCAGTGAAATGGATATAACTTATTGAAATATTTTTATGCCTATCTTTTTTATCAGATAAAAAGAGATGATGGTTAGGTGAACACACACACTCTCAAAAACATATGACAAAAATGTCAACATAATCTTTGCCAAGAAGACTTCAAGCAATGAGTATAACTACGTAAAGGCTCCTCAAGATGTTTAGGGCTACTGATTGCCTTTGAATGCTATACAGTTTAAAATTCTCTTGCTTATCTTTTTCAATGCAAAAGAAACATCCAGGGTAGGCTGGCATAACTTAAAGACTATGGAATTTGAATCCCGTGATATCAATGATTATCAAAAGTAGAGATTTTATTACAATATTTTATATTAGAATTTTTTTCTCAAGAAGTGGTGTATCTCAACCCTTCGTTCTAGTCTGTTATCTATAGATGATGTATCATGAATATAATAAACATTTATATAATATACAATCTACACATATCATTATGTTGTATATAACTTGTACACATTGATATATAAACTTTAAAGGAATTTGTATTGTAATTATTGCTTTTTGTCATCTTTTATTCACACATTAATTGGCCAGGGATCAAGCCACTAATTCTTAAAATAGTGTTTTACAGAAAAGGCTTGGTCTATGTAAGTGTTTTTTTGTGGTAAGTGGACTTTGATCAAGTTGGACCTATGTCAGTAGTTACCTCTAACTAATGGGAACTATTCCTCGAAGCCCTTACATTTTTTTCAAAATGTTTAAACATCTTTAGAGTCTAGAGTGGTCACTGTCAAAGACAAAAATGGGTGGTTGGTGGGTGCTCAGTTGTGATCTTGTCCTAATCTACTTCCTCGTATAGTGTGGTTGTATTTCAACAAACAAACCAAGATATGAACAAATTATCAAGAGATAAAGGAATGTCGATGGAAAGCGGTTGTTTATTGAGGTGGTGGCTTGAGCAGGTGGGTCTGTAAATGTAACATATTTTGTAGAGTGTCCTAATTCTGTTTCTCAAGATACTCCACACAAGATATGAGTCTGCCTGTTCCCTTTGACCCTGGTTTTAACAATTAAGATAATAAAAATCATCTTCCATGTTTTGTCCCATGCTTCCTGTCTCAGATCTCTCAGGGTAGTTAAGATACCGTCCTCCGTTTGTTGTTATCAATTCTTTTATTTTTATACAAGGAGAAGTATTTTTCCCCCTTGTCATATTTTTCCAAGTTACAATTGGTTGTGCATTGTGTATTCAGTGGTCTTTTCTATTCTTATAAAGATACATGTAGGCTATTATCACAAAGCAAGATATATGCATTTTAATTTTTTTTTCCCCTTTTTTTTTAAAACTCTTAATATTGCATGTTCAAGATGCTTTACAGTAGAGCGCTGTTAATCCAAAGTGTCAGATTATCGAGTTTGTTGCATTATCAGATCTGCTATAGTTCGACTCCATATAACCCTACATTATGATTTAACACTTTGATTTCATTTGGTTTTACCGTCTTGTGTATCATTTTATTAAAACATCATAATTAGAGGCTACGTGTACACGTAGTACCAAAAGCCGATTAATCTTTGTATAAATCTTCTTAATGTTAGGACTATACACAGTATTGAAAAGGGGATGAGTAGGAGGGGGTAATGAAGTTGTAGATGGCTTCACTTGTTTGCTTATGGGCATCTGGCATGCCATAAAAGTTATCAGGCTCTACACTGCCGAAAGTGGGTACAAGGAGTCTAAGGGTAGTGGTCAAGCTTGGTACTGATCGTCTGCTATTTTACGAGCTCTTGCCCCTTCTGTGTACAGAACACATCAAGTTGGTAAATAGGGTTCTACGTAACAAGCGTTACATCTGGTTTTTCGGGGTTTCACCTTTTCTTTGTGTGGTGACCTTTATAGTGTAACAGGTCGTACCTGCCCAAGAATCTAGAAATTGATGTCGGATTATCGAACAGTTTTTTCTATATAATTATCATATTTGTTCCCTCTTAGCCTTTGTCAGAGTCGGAACAGCGGTTCCCACTGATTGGGTCTGTTAAGCAAATTTGTCGGATTATCAGTGGTCGGATTATCGGCGCTCTACTGTAGGCATTTGTGTTTTAAAGACACATTGTCATAACAAAATCAGGTATTCGGCAATTTTTGCTGGTATGCCGTTATCGACATAGTATTAAAGCTTGCATATTTCTCTGGCCTTTAGTGAAAAAATATTTTCCCATCCTGAATAGATGTGAAGGTATTTATGATTTACAATGGTTGGGGTGCCTTCTGCCAGAAAGAAAAATTCGTGAAGAAAATAGGCGTGTATATATAGTGGGTGGCTTTCAAAATTACTAGAGTCATTTTTTGTCAATTCAACAACATTGTATTTGTCATGGTATCTGAGCAGTTAGTCAACTCAGGACACAAAGAGCCTAAAATGTGTAAAAAAAGGAATAACTTCAGTCCCTTTATTTTAACAAACATCTTGTTCCAATGCGTCGCTACACATATGAAATAGCCTTCCCATTCCATGATCAAGAAACATTTTACTTCATAAGAACTTTTTCATTATCCTCTTCAAATTACATCTCCTGTAGAAAACACAGAATTTTTTGCCCAAATTTATTACTTGAGGCGGGGTTATGAAGATCACAACATAAAAACCAAGTGCTAATACTACACATAAATGAGGGATGCCACTAAAAATTTCATTAGACTTATTTAAAATTATAAGCTTATGCAAGCAGATCAAATACATGTAATATATAAACTGAAAATAGCTGGATTATTTTTGTTCTGCAGTGGAATTGTAAGCCTATTATGTGCCTTTAAGGAATACATTGTATATCATTTTCTGACTATTTCATACCAGAAGCTGCTCTTAAAGTATGAAAGGAAGGGAGGGGAAGCCATCTCTGAATAAAAAAGCAAATGAAGAAGTAATATATGACATGTAACTATTTGACTAAAAGATGTACCATGTAGTAAAACTGCCTCACAACACTATGTTGTACATGTATTTCCATCATAAAACAGATAGATGTTTATGGTTGTTTTGAAATATCAAGACTGCTGATTTCTAAACGGTAGATTATTTTTTTCTATAAATATATATAAATATACATATATTTGTGTGTTTATGTTAGTTATACAGCTGTATCTTCCTTTCTACACTGCTGGTTCACCCTTAAAGTGCCTATGAAAAGAGCTGACCCAAAATTATAACGGTACATGTATTTTTTTGGTAACCTGAAGTTGAATTCTGTTGAAATGCTAAAAGGAGGCAAAAGAGTTTTATTCACACAAAACTGTGATGTCGTTTTAGGCAAAAACACTTGACAATTCAAAGACCCTCTTCCACGCCATGTAATCCTTCCCAATTGCCATACTTGCCCCAAATTCTTTAATCTTAAACATTATGAAATTGAATCCATTTTAATGAAGTCAAATTATAACTTCCTTTCTATTGAGACAGAGTAAATTAATGGTATGAAAAAAGAGGGTAACGTGTTTTTTTTTACGAAGGCACTCTAAGCATAGTGAACAGACAAAAAATTTTTACAATTTGATAAAGTCAAGTTGTACAAAGCAATTTGTGTTTTGTGAGAGAAATGTTTTGTTTCACAGGCACCTTAAATTTTAAACTTTTTAGCTCTCACTTGTCTTCCATGTATTCTTCCAGTCTTCACATGGCCGTATACCTTAGAAAAACAATCTCACAGTACTACTACTTACAGATATTGTTGCTAAAAACTGAGCTTGCGGACAAGGACATTACATAGTTTTTTAATCAATGAATTGAATGGCTCTTCACTTCCTGATACTGTTGTCCTCTGTATCATTAGAATGCCATGCAATGGTTACGCTGTATATATTTATATTTTTTGTTATCATGTTTTATTTCAAATAAATCTAGTTTATGACAACCTTTTGTTCTCTGCTGGTCTAACTACCTTGAGTTCATGTTACCGTTTCACAAGTTCTGGTTTTGTTGGACTGGTGTAGTGCTATAAAATCACAATCACTAGCGCACTAATGCTTTAAGCTCTTTTCGCCTCCCTTACTTTTCTCTATCTCCTCTCTCTCTCTCTTTCTCTCTCTGTCTCTCTCTGTCTCTCTTTCTCTCTAAAGAAAAGTGTGTGTTTAAGAGGTGAGCAAGAGGGAGAGAGACAGGGTTGCTTACATGTACATAGCCTGCTGTTTATGCATGATTGTGTGGGCGAGGGGATGCATCATTTTATGTATGTGCATGAATGTTTTGAGTGCATTTCAGTTTTGATATTAAATCTTTGCCATATTAATTCTTTGATATGGGTAAATCAATAGGCAAGAGGGCCTACATGCACATCAGTAAGTAATCACATAAACAAGGTCAATCAAACAGATAACAGCATAAAAGCTCTCAACAGAAGGGAGCAAACACCGATATATGGATTCCGAACCCAGCACATGGGCATACCACTAAATTATGACCTAAACAGTATGGGCTAATTTGGTTGGCAACTTCATTTCCTTAAAAATTCATATGCATAGCCTTCTTCAAGTTACTTTTAGCAGATGATAAAACTGACCTACGGGTACTGGGATGTATTATATATTCTTTGGAGAAAATTCTTTTATGTTTGGATTTTCACTAAATGAATCAAATTCAACACAAACACTCCTATTTTACACACTATGTGTATTATTTCCAAAAATGGTCAATCACATGAAAATGTAAGACAAATAACAGGAGAAAAAACTGTTCAAATGTCTCTTGGTACATTCTTACAATTCTTTAGGCATGAGTGAGTAATTACCGGTAGTAGTATTAAATATAGAATTTTTTTAAAAGATTAAAAAATAAACAACGCGCTTTAAAATGCTGAAAGATTGGTCACTGTTTTGTAATTACATGTACTGCCTCTGCTATCTTTGCAAAATATGTCACCCTAAATAAGGTGATGCCAAATACACTTATAATGCTATGATTTTTTCATCATCATTGCCTTTCTCACCCTGGACCAGGGTATAGGCCACACCCAAACACTTTCCACTTTCCTCTATCCTGGGCTAGCTTCTTGACACTATTCCATGTCATCCCACTTTTCTGTACAGCCTTCACTGTGATTCTTCTCCAGGCCTTCCCCTTGATCTCTTACCTTGTGGGTTCCAATCCAGCACTTTCCTTGTTATAATAATGCTCGGCTTCCTAAGGGTATGCACAATCCATCACCACCATCTCCTTCCTATTTCCATCTGCAAATGGGCTCTACTTTGTTCTGTTAAATACGTCCTCATTGGGAACTTTGTCTGTCCATCTGATCCTGAGCAACTTCCGTAGACACTTATTGATGGAAACTTGGATCCTCTCTACACAAGTCTGAGATGCATTCCATGTCTCACATCCACACAACAGGACTGGCTTCACATTTGAGTGATATGAAAGCGGCCTGTGCCTTTCCAATACTGGACTTGGTTTCGGCTCCTGTTCCTACCTCTCAGGCAATTATACTCCCAAGATAGCAGAAAGGCTCAACATCTTCAACTTCAAGCGTGTTTCCTCTTATCATGACTTGCTCCGCTTGGGATGCATCTATGTTTAGGACCTTTGACTTTCCGGGATGGATCCTCAATCCAACAGATTCAAAAAGTTTGTTCAAAACTGAAGTCTGCTTGCATCTGTTCATGGGTGTGTGTCAAAAGCACCAAGTTATCTGCAAAGTCTGGATCTTCGGACTGTATCCATGGGGTGTTGGCAATGAACATGGCAATTAGTTGTCAAATCTGCTGATTTAGTTAGCGTAATTTTTTTTTAATTTACCCTCTAGTTCTTGAAATATTGTCTATTTACAATAACTATTTACTTTATTTCCTATCCCCAAACAGGATGATCAGATGTTTCTCATTGACTCAATGGACACACACACACACATACATGCAATTAGGCATACTATTTAGTTTCCCTTCTCTCTCTCTCTCTCTCTCTCTCTCTCTCCCTCCCTCTTACTCTCTTGCACGTACACTACAAAGGCATACACACAAAATTGCTTAAGTATTCATCTTGGAAACAACTTCATTCATGGGAGATTATTGTGTTTGTTTTTAACTTTTCTATAAGCCTAATAATAGTATGGGTGATGTCCCTTTGATTTGGCTTCGGTCATTGTCACGATAGATTGAGGCCAAGCCAAGAAGATTCGTACGGTAGCCTACTTCCTAAACAGCTGATGTGTGACTATCTCTCTCTCTCTCTCTCACTGTTAGCGTATGTGTTTGTGTGTGTGTGTCTGTGTGTTTGTGTGTGTTCAAACTTGTCACGATAGATCTAGGTCTATGACGACGTGGAGAACATATGAACCGGAGACAACCGTCTGGATGCGTGAGTGTAGCCTAGATTGTGTGTGGGCGTGTAGGCTAACTGTGTTTCGAGTTTTCGAGGCTGTGGTGTGTGATTACATGTAGACTATTTTCTCTACGTGTTTCTATTCTTGCCACACGCTTCGTCTATTCGGGCTCACTTTCTCATGTATTTTTCATTATTTATTCTTCAGAATTTACCAACTGACAACTGAACATGGAAATTGTTGACGAGACTGCACGGAAACCGGCAACGAAGTTTTAATGTCAATATGAGTCGACAGATGTGAACTTCGTGGCTCATTCATGCTCGGGATCTCGAGCCTTCAATATCGTCCACATTTAACGTGGCACCTTATTGCTTAACCCCCCCCCCCCCCCACACACACACACACACACCACACGCACGCGCGCGCGCGCGCACCTAATTCCATCCTTCGCCAGTGCCATAGGCCTACTCATCATAGACAAACCACTAATACACATAACTATGGACAAACTGCACATAAGCGGAGAAATAGGCCTATTATAAATATATACCAATTGCACATAGGCCTACATTGGAAAAAAACAACTAAAGTTGTTAATTTCTCTAACACAGGATGCTGGCTCTATATAATACCTCAATGGACACAGCACGCTGCGACACACACATTGTGGGGCCTGAGAGGGGCAAGAAATTTAGTGCAACGCTAGGCTAAACCAATAGGTCATTTTGGCCCAAGAAAACATTTAAAAGTGATTAGGTAGGAATCAATTTTTAATTTTGCCCGGGCGGTGGCCTAGTAGGCTTACCCTTTTCAATTTACCACCAAGGGATCCTAAACGTGCGCATCGTCCCCCCGCCCCCTCCCCTGAATTTTTCGAGAAAACACGGTGTTGGATCTTACCTACCCTAAGACCAGGGTGTCGGTTTAAAAGGAATGTAAGAAGAGAAGCAAGGTTGGCTAAAAGAGAAGACCTATAAGGAGACTAGAAAGAGAGTGAAAGGAAGACCCAGATCATTTAAAAGAAGGCACAGAAGGAGAAAAAGAAGAAGCATGAGAAAAAGGAGAAATAACCTGGGATAACAACATACCTGAATTGCGCGGGATCGAACCAGGGACCATTGGATTGAGAGGCCAACACCATAACCTCTAGACCACGTGAGCCCCCTGCATAACAGTGCATGCTGGGTCAATGCAAACTCAAAAAGATTCGCAACATCTTTAATCAAAAAGCAAGAAAACATGAATATCATTATTATAGGCCTTTGCCAGTAGACCTACAAAGATTTGCAATTTGCAACAGTCCGTAGCCCTACTTAATAAGTAAAAAATAATTTAAGTTAGGGTAGGCTTACCGGTAAACATTTTTTCCTCGTTCTCCTACAAATAATATGTTAATCGGGATCAGCACTCACTGCCCATAATATATATAGGCCTACATGTATAAAGAAAAACACACCATGCCATGCATTCCCCCCACTAAAAAAAAACACCCAACCCAACAAAAACGCCAAAAAAAACAATAACAAAAACAATAACAAAACCAAAACAAAAACATAACAAAACAAAACACAAAAACAATAGGGTAGGCCACCCCAATCGGTAAACAGGTTTTTAAAACGTTTCCGTTTTCCTGGAAAATTATGTTGGTCGGTTGGGAGTAGCAACTTGACCAAGTGTCGACAATTATTATAATAAGGCCTATGATTCTATGATGAGTCAAGCATCACCAAGCCTAGTAGTAGTAGGCCTACATGTAGGCTATTCGTCGTAGATTAGAAATGCGATTGCGAAGTACATGAGCCTATATATAAAAACTACCAATATGCCTACCCACAGTCAATAAAACCTCCACACAACAAAAAAATAGAAAACCAAAATACAATGTATTGGTACCGTTTCAGAGCCTTTGATTTGTCATGTGGGCGACAAGCAACGCAGTGAAGGATATGTCAAAGCCACTCATTTCAAACCTGCACCTATCTGTGAGGGAAGCAGGCACCGCGAAGTCGTCATTTAAAATTGTCGGACCTTGTGAAACAAAATTTGTTGCGTTGAGGAGGGTTGAATGGGCGCCTCAGTTGTTCCCAACTCCCCACAATTCAAACTGATTTTGACGAAGAAAACATACTTTGTACAATGAAAATGCAGGATACATGAAGGAAATTTATTGATTTCAGTTATTTTACTTTTCCAAAAAACTTTGTATTCTGACGTGCGAAAAAAGGATGAATAATGGCAATAACGTTGGAGTTGAAGCATGACTTTTATGACTTATCCCTTTCCCAACAACAAGCCCTTCTCACTATCAAGAGGCGTTTTAGTGAAACCGACGCCTATGGATAGCCCGAGTTCGATAACACGTGCGGACGATCTTCTTTTTTTTTTTTCTTTTTCTGTTTTGATCTTTGACCATGTTTATGACCGTCTGAAATTTATCATAATTTCAATTTAGATTTTAAGCCATTTTTTCTCTTTTTCTTAAAATAGTTATTTTTTTTACCTTTACTTCATTAGCTTTTTCTTCACCAGGGGAGTGCTCTTCGCCCCTGCCAGGTGTCGGTCGATGTGGCCCGGAATGACCCTACAATGTTGCAAGGGATGTAAAACTGGCACATATATGGTCTTCACGTGAATCATAAGATGCACGTATGCACAGAAAAATCTCCAGTCTTGCCTTAAAGTCTGCAAATTGTATAATCTAATAGTATTAATCCCATCAAAATATGTAGGAATGGGCCATATTCGCAGTTTCAACCTTCCCTTTGTTACATTATCGTGATTATTGTTATTTTTATCTAGATTCTAGAAGATCACTTAGGGTGTTTTTGTTGTTGTCGATCAGGGACTTATATAGCCTATGCACCCTTCAAGTTCAAGCAGCTACTTTACGACCTTCAGAGCCATGGGAGCCTAGCTCTGTAGGCCTACCCCGTGTGTGGAGAGCCTTAAAATTTAAAATTAGCCCCTTAGTACTGTATGAGTGCAAAGCAGTCTTGAGACATCTTCGGGCCGAATGACTGCTACGACCTTCAGAGCCATGGGAGCCTAGCTCTGTAGGCCTACCCCGTGTGTGGAGAGCCTTAAAATTTAAAATTAGCCCCTTAGTACTGTATGAGTGCAAAGCAGTCTTGAGACATCTTCGGGCCGAATGACTGCTACGACCTTCAGAGCCATGGGAGCCTAGCTCTGTAGGCCTACCCCGTGTGTGGAGAGCCTTAAAATTTAAAATTAGC
>JAUKPP010298543.1:0-19492 GCA_032273245.1 Phyllaplysia taylori
GCACCGTCCGGGGATCGAACCCACGACCATTGGCATGAGAGGCAGACACCACTAACCTCTAGACCACGAGAGCCCCCAGTGGGACTGTAACACAAGGTTGCTTCATTGCTGTCAATGAGTACATATTCGTGATGCAGACGTAACAAGAACAAGAGTGGACTCAGGTGGACAAAATCTTTATCATATTATATATAAACTAATAAAATCGATATCAATGATTCTTTTTTAATTGGAAAAATTCCCAAAACCTTGCTTGTCATGTAAAAGCAACAACAATTCAAATATTCACAAACTAAGGGAAACAGGAACAATCGAGGTACCCCCCCCCCCAACAAAAGAAACAAACAACAACAAAACAACCTAAAAAAAAACAACAACAACAAACAAGTACAACCCAACACCACCCCTTCCCCGGGTGATACACACATTAAAAGAAAAACCTTAAACAACAACAATAACAAATAGCAAAAGATAAAAGCAATGACGCATCCAAAGGAACAAATTATTATACCCTTGGCGAGTTCAGATCTGATAATAATATGTTTGTTTTGTTACGATTTTACGACACTATCAACACTGTGAGGAAATCACAGCGCCAGGAAATAAGACTATGACAGCTAAATAGTAGCACGTCGAAAAAAAAAAAAAAAAGCAGACGAGCGTTTTTCCAACATTCGGTATTTCCACTTGAGGAAGTTCCGAGAAAAGTCAGCCTTTTCGCTTGCTTGATAAGCTTCTCATATAGCAAAATATTTTTCTAAAGTTGAAAATAGAGGAAACTATGGGCTTTTGCATTACTACATGCTTTGAAAAAAAACCCTATAAGATTAAGATGCCTCTAGTGGTGCTAACTCATTTTCAGCGAAAGTGCAAATACGATTTATATTATTATTTATAAAAAACGCTCTTAAATTGTGGAAATAAGGAGTACCGAGTATGAAAACAACAGTGGCCAATTTGAGCTAATGATCACAACGCATTCGGATAACTCAATCTGCTAGCCTTGTTCACACGATGGAGTTGGGTGCAAACATCCATTACCTCATCTCTTACCACGGAAAGCCAATGGCACGTTACGTTTAGTTTAGTTTTTACGCCCCATGCAAATTGCAAGGTCATTATAGTAGCGGGTTACCTCGGCCCTGCTTGTCAGAACCAACCCAGCTTAGAGGGACAATATCCCAGTAGAAAGACGGAGACTTTGGGTTTGGTTACCAGTTTTACGTCCCCTGCAACACCGTAAGGTCATTTAAGAGACGGGCTACTTCAACCCTGCCTTCCAGGGCCAACAAGGGCTGAGAGGGAAAAAATCCCAGGAGAAAAAATCCAAATCGTCCGCGATCGGGGATCGAACCGGGGTCTTCCGCATGCAAGGCGAAGAGCCTAACCATTACACCACAGCGCCGGTACGGAAACTTTCGTCCAACGAGGAGATCGCGCTATGACAATCGTCCTATGCGTGATAGTGATAGGTGAAGAGTCTCGCCATTATAAGTTTACATGCTTTTCTCCTATTGTTTGCATTATTCGGTTTATCTGATGTACACTTTTCCAATACGCGCGTCATTGCACGCTGAATTTTCCTACAAGGATAAGTTGCCTACGTGATTTTCTTTCTTTTCTTTCTTACACAAATGGCTAATGATTTGGTTACAATCAATCAATGTGAACAACGACATATCATCCTCATTATATTTCCCCTGCGTTTTCCCGCTTCTCTCCCTCACCCTCCTTTCTCTCCGACGTTGCTAAATCCTGGGCGGCAAAATATTCTTTATTTCTCCATTTCTTGTCTGCTACCGCACTGTAATATTTATCACAACCAACACTTTCGAGTCGTCACTATCAGCGACCTTGACATTCAACACAAGGATTACAAAATTAGGTCACAAGACTAAAAAAGAAACCCAACCAACCAAACAAGCAGTCTGTAACCGTTTGACGGCATCGATCGGGTTTGACGTCCTGAGCGAGGGCTAATCTTAAACTAAACGCTTTATTCGACTAGATTCTAGAACACAACAATACACCTAATCGTGTGATCGCAACGTATGTACTCTTCATGGATACGTAAACACATATCGCATATACAAAAACCGCTTGTAACACGGAGCTGTTTTCTGTTGTGGTCTTCTTAAGTGTTTTTTATATATTTTTTTTTTAAGGGGGGGGGGGGGTACCCTACCGTAACGCCCCTTGCGACGGGCTACTTTGACTATGCCTGTGAGGATCAACTCGGGCTGAGAGGGACGGATCCCGGCTACAGGTGCTCGTCCTCACCTGACTTGGGATTCAAATTCGAGTCTTTCCTGAGAAAGGCGAAGAACCTAACCATCACACCACAAACGTCGGTCCGGCACTAGTAAATCGAATCGTATCGCATTGTGTTGACTCGTACATCGTCAGGGCAAGCAAGGACGGGATGTAAACTAATTATACAAGAGAGGAGGATTTAGTTTTTTAATTTTTTTTTTTTTACGATAGTGGTTCCGATAATACCGCAGTAATCTCATGGTAACTTTCCGCTTATTGGAGGGATCAGATGGTTGCATGATTTGTTCCAATCTCAATAGAAAGATATCCAGTAATCAGGGGTGAAAATCAGTACTCCATGACGAATATAATTCGTGACGATGTGATACATCGTCCGCGACGGGGATCGAACTTGGATCTTCCGTATGGCAGGTGGCTAAAACAGGCAAAGGTGCTGGCGCCTCTATAAACAACTAACTTTAAACTAACTAACTAACTAACCGTATGGCAGGCGAAGGGCCTAATCATTACACCACAACGCCGGTGAACGATCTGCGTTGTTGTTGTTTTTCTGCTGGAATTTTTTTCCCTTTCCGCCCGGGTTGGTCCTGATAGGCAGGCTCGAAGTAGCCAGTCTTTTAAAATGACCGTAGAGTGTTGCAGGGGGACGTAAAACTGGCAGCCACATAAAAATTAATAGGCATGAGCACAAAACGGTCGAGTGCTCCAGACATATTGATATTCACATGGTCACACAATAAATTAACATGCAAAACTCCAACTCATCTCATCGATCTATGTGATCAAACTAATTATCAATGTTTTCTCTCTGTGGAGAGTAAGCCATCTGGCTTAAATACCTGACATGAGTGAAATTGTTTGGAATGAATGTGAATATTGCGAACTATGTAGGCCTGTGTTCTATGAATGTACCCTTGTATTTTTAGTGAATATATATCGGATTGTTGATGCCATTGCACCCAAATTTTCCCATGGGGATGAATAAAGTTGATATTTATTGTTATTATAAAAGTTGTTAATGTAATACGTGTACCAGTTTAATAGCTTGGTATTTTTTTGTTTGTTTTGGTTCATTCAAGGATGAAATATAACTTATTATTATTACTATTTTTTTTAAAGCAGTATCTTTTCTAGAGAAAGCAGGCTTAGTCTTTTTTTTCTTCATTTTAGCGCAAAGGCTTGCTTGCCAGTAACAGAAATGCTAAAGGTCGACCCGATCGACAAACAACCCCCTCCAATCCTCCTCACAAACAACTACACATGCGAAAACAAAAAAAAAGACCCCGATAAAATCCCCATTCATGTTTATTGAGTATTTACGGTAACCTCGACACTGCAAGGCCATTGCAGCAGGACAACAAAGGAACCCTTTTTGCACGAATTAGAAAGAGCAACCCTAGCCAACCGCCCGCTGCGGGCTTGTATTGTTGTTTTGATAACATTGTTGTTGATTCTTGGTTTGTTTATTTGTTAGATTTTGGATTAACGCCCCATGCAGCACTGTAAGGTCATTTACGAGGCAGGAACTAAGAATTTTAAGTCCATTTCCGATAGGTTTCACGTCCCTTGTAACACTAACTAAATAGGCGGACAGCTTCGACCCTGCTCGGGTTGAAATGGACACAACATTCATTACAGCAGACACGTAGAAATTCGTCAAATGCGGGGATCGAACTCGCGTCTCTTGAGTGATAGGCGAAGAACCAGACCATTTCAGCACAAACGCCGGTACACTTGGATAAAATCAAGCTTTACTCATATATCGCGAACCAGCGCCAGAGCAACAATAAAAGAGGACCACACCAGGGTTGAGCAGAAGTGAGAGCTGACGTGTCACATTCACGCCAAGGAAATGTCCATGTTATATATACAAAATCAATACAGCATCTCCACTGGAGAGGCACGTTCGTCTTTGTCGTGTATCACAGTGCGGATAACAGTCACATTTCCGCCTTACAAAACTTTGATTTAATAGGTTAAGGTTTTACAGCACCTCCAACACCGTAAAGTCATTGTTGAGATGCTAGAGGCTAAAACAGCCAAAGGTGCTGGCGCCTCTATAAACAACAAAATTTAAACTAACTAACGAGATGCTGTGTCCCTGTCAGCCTGGGTTGACCTTGATAGACAGGGTCGAAGTAGCCCGCCTGTAAACTGACCTTACAGTTACAGTAGCCATAAAGTCAAAACACCGAAACCGCGCACTGCTTGCTCGGAACACTTGGATAAATTCAGGCATTACTTATGTATCGCACGCCAGTGCTAAAGTGACAAGAAAGCAGGACAAGTGAAAAAATATCAGGGGTTAGATAGAGCAAGAGTGAGAGCTGACGTGTCACCTTTACACCTAGGAGACATCAATGTTATACATGTTATAAAATCTCACATTTTACAGCATCTCCACAAGAAAGCCATTTTCGTCAACGTTTTTGATTAGTTTGATTACCAGTTTTACAATTCCTGCAGCATAGTAAGGTCATTTAAGAGAACGGCTACTTTGCCCCTGCCTGTCAGGGCCAAGCCGGGCTGAGAGGGAAACAAATCTCAGGTCATCCGCGCTCGGTATCGAACTCGGGTCTTCTGCATGCCAGACGAAGGGCCTAACCATCAGCGCCGGTCATTACGTGAGAGAAGGTAGCATTAAGAGCTATGTTCTGTCTTGTCCTATGGCCAGTTTCTGTGAGGCGCAAATGAGTGATATTGTTACATATTAATTGCCGTGGACATCAAAGTCATATTCACCCTGTCAGACAGGGTCGAAGCAGCCCGCCTTGAAAAATGACTTTTCAGTGTCACAAGTAGCGTAAAGCCAGGACCAAAAGACGATACCACAGCGTCCACCAACGGCGCCCGTAACTGGCTGGATTACTTAAAAAAAATTAATCTAATCTGATCAGGCACTGCTCGTGTATCGCACACCAGCGCTAGAGCGATAATAAAACAGGACTAGCGAAAAAAAAAAAACCACACCAGGGGATGGAGCAGGGGTGAGAACTGACGTGTCACCTTCATACCTAGGAGAAAATCCACACGATAATAAAATCCCACATTTTACAGCGCATCTCCTGTGGACAGCAACTTTCCTCAACGAGTCAACGTGTGAGAGGGGAACATATTGTGTACACACCGTGAGCTACGTGCTGTCTTGTCCTTTGGACAGTTTTCGTGTGGAGCGAATGTGTGATAAAAAAAATACCATTTAGTGTGGATAGCAGTCGCATTTTCGTCTCACAACGGACCGAGAGATAAGACAAAACAGCTCTAACAACATGTAATGTACTGTAGATAGTGAAGCGCAGTGTTTAATTTTTATTGTGGTGTATGGGCGTATGTGCGTGACAGACAGAGGGGGGGGGGGGGGGGGAAGGATTGATAGATAGAAGGGGAAAGAGAGAGAAAGAAAAGGGGAGAGAGGGGGGAATATGGGGAAGGGGAGAAGGACTGATAAAAAGAGGGAAGAGAGAGAGAGGGGAATGAGAAAGAAAAAGATAGGTAGAGAGAGAGAGAAAGAGAGAGAGAGAGAGAGAGAGAGAGAGAGAGCGGGTAATTTACCAGGGAACAGGTGCGCGCCTACGATCAATAAAAACGCTTCCCAAATTGACAATAAGTCGATCCTTGGGTGTCAAATCTTGGCTGTATGAATACATGTAAATGTACTTTTTTTTCCCCATTCAACGTGCAATACCCGCTGATGAAGGCAATAAAAAAACATAAATATATTTATTCCGAAATTGTTGCTTGATATTTCTTTTTATTTTGTCCCGTAATTCCTTCTACTCTTTGATGAGGGATTGGGATGAGGCGCGTGTGTGCGTGTTTTGTGCTTGTGTATACATTATGTGTGCGCGCGCCCGTGTGTGTGAGTGTGTTTGTGATTTGTGAGTGTCTAGGGGAGGAGAAAGTAAGCAAAGGATTGAGTAATTTTCTGAGATAATTTTGCCAATCTGAAATGAGACTAGCAATGTTAATTATAACCAAGCCTAGTGAAAAAAAAAAGGGTAACAACGAGAGAGTCGAATAATAAATCGATATAAGATCCCTAATCAGTATTTTTCCTCTCCTGTTGCCTCCAGTCAATTTATTGTCCTCTAGTCATTAGAATAAACACCTGTCACGTCTCCACGCTTTCTCTCAAATAAAAAAACTGTGTGATATCATACAACTTGTGGATTAAAAAAAGACGTCAATGCGTAAGTCTTTCGATGGACGCAACAAGAAGTAAAAACAACAACCCAATTTCGGCTGTGGTAATAATAAAAAAGAAAAGAAAAAAGAAGCTGCCACTCAATATCGTTCAGACATCCCCCCCACCCCCTCAATACACACACAGAAACAAAACAAAAAGTAAAAAGTATAAGAAAGAAAGTAAGAAAGCCAGTAACTTCGGCAACAGTAAAGCTATTACTTTTCTTAGGAACGTTTTTGCCACGTGAATGTAGTAATACAAATAATCCTGCAAATTGAAGGAGAAAAAGTACGATTTGCATTAATTCATATGCACAAGATTTGTTTCTAAAGGAAAATATCAAGATGAATACTTGATATCTCTATCTTGCAACCGGCGCTGTGATGTAATGGTTTGCCTTTTTGCCTATCATGCGGAGGACCCGATTTTTATCTCGGTCGCGGACGATCTGCTGGGATTTTTCCCCTCTCAGCCCGGGTTGGGCCTGACAGACAGGGTCGAAGTAACTTGTCTCTTAGATGACCTTACAGTGTTGCAGGGGACCAAAAACTGGTAACCAAACCAATCTATCTTGCAAACTCATAACTGGTTGACAAGTTCTAAAAACCTTGCGTTGTAGCTGCATAAGCATGGAAAAAGAACATGATGTCTTTCAACCTTTCAAAGCTACAATAGAGCAAGCAGCTAACAGACGTTTCATATCACAGAACTAGGGGGGGGGGAATGAAGTCTACATTAAAAATATAAAATTCTCCCCGTATGCAAGCGAGGTTGAATGAGCAGCCATACCCCAATAAAATATACGTCAAGTGTAGGCGCATCCACAGCACGGTGTAGAAATGACTATAGTCAATCACCACAGCCGATATGAAATACATGAGTATTTTTTAGGGCTTTAACACTCAACATTTGAAAGCAATTTTGTGAGCTAGAGTACGAAATGCCTATTGAATGTGGTATTTCTACACTTTGGTATATGGGGGCAGGCCATTAAATATTCATTAACTGTGCTTTTGCCTATATTTTCATCCATCCTAACACATTACATTATATCTTGTAACTGCTCAAATCAGAGATTGAGGGTTAGTAAAGCTAACTGCATTGATTGAATAGCGCATCCATGTATTACTATTGGGGGCATCACAAATAGAAAAAACACATGACTTTGTGCTGTGAAAATTGCTATATATACATGTATAGATCAGTATTATACGAGCCCACAACCTCTTGCGTGATCTTCCCTTTCTTAAAGCGCATAGAGCCTGCTTTCAAGCGCGGATATGCGCTATATAAATGCATTCATTATTATTATTATTGAGAGCATATATGGTTGTGTGCACCTGGTGGTAACTAAACACATGATCATAATGGTACATTTAACTCTTTCATTACCTGGGCATCAAGATATTGGATATTTTAGTCCCACAGGACTCACTGAATACTAGTAATATTAATATTACACACTTTATAACAGTCAATTATTGGACATAGTGCACATGACTGATCCCACAATGTGAGACGAGCTGACAACATGATTTACTTCTCAGAGTTGGATACATCGTTACATAGAGGGGGCTAAAAGAGCCAAAGAAGCTGGTGCCTCTGGGAATAAATAACTCTTAACTAATCTCTTAACTAGGTTAGCCTACATAGAGATAAAATATTTTTATAAAAATCAAATGTATTTTCCAGCATAACAAACCATAAAAAGTTTTTAAAAATGTGATAACAGTCAAAAGTGGACTAAATTTGAAAAAAAAGATCCCTGAGTTCCAAGATGGGTGCTTTAGTGCCCCACAACACACATCTCTGATACATTTAGACAAGAGAAATAAGTAAAAAAACTGGACCATATACCAAACAACACATCAATTGCAACAAGAGCACATAAATCCCCTCTATTTTTTCCCCAATTTACTCCCAAGTCCATAAGCGCTGTTGAGACAGCATTTTACATAGCCTTGTGGTTGCCTCTATGCCTTGAGTCAACCAACCTTCTTGTGGGCAAATGGGTATAGAGTGTAATTTCACTGAAGACCAATATCAAATCTATTTCTCAGTTTCAACCGAGGATCTGAGATAAAGGTGCCCTACAATTACATCCTCCTTATAACAATCTTTTAATTCTGTCACAGTTAAAATAAACTTGAAAAGTCCCTTTGTGACAGAGAAAAAGCAGTTTTAGCAGTATATGACAAATACGCTCAGCAAAAGGGGGTTTAAGTCAGCCAATACATCTGCTCACTTTAAGACAGTATGGAGATACACACATTCATTTGACAGAAAAATGAGGAAAGACTCTTTGGCAGAAAAGGCTCACCTTATTCTTCTCATGTTCATTTTTACTCTCATTCTCAGCTTCTTGCTTCTCTGTCTTTATTGGAACCTCATCCTGAGAACAACCAAACACAGCATACTATAATCCAAGCAGAGGTGGCAATTTAAACATGAGAGCAAAAGTACTTTTATGCTGCTTAATTATGCAATGAAAGAGGAACAGAATGAGAGGAAGTATGGAGGCATACTGGTATCATTTATGAAATAAAAAATTGGTTAAATCATAGAACAACAGCATGGCACAAAGAACAACAATTATATCAAATACAGCCAGTCAAATTTTAGAGAAAAAATATAGAAAGAAAGTAGATTAAAACACATCACTTATGAATATATCCACGTCTCTCTAAGCAAAAGTCTCAGAGAGTTTACCTGGCATTTGTATCAGATGTAATGTACAGACCGAATAATTGATTATTTTGCAAAAGGTTATATAATACAAAGATTGTAGTGAAGAATTCACCTCCTTGAAAAACAACCAGGTAAATATTGTAGTACATTAGACCAAGGCAATGTGGGTTGACAATACAGCAGATTGAGAGAGCTTCCAAAAAGATATATAAAATGGTTACCTGTTCACAAAAATCAACATGGCAATCTTTGAGAGCGCATCTACTGTCATCAGACCAGAAGGGACAATGTTTCTTAAGATTCACCTGAGAAAAAAGAAAAAACATTCTCAAGTTCTGTATTATAACGTAGAAAAGAAAAGTAGGCGATACAATAATAAGAATGAATTAATTAAAAGATCAACTTTACTAATGTTTACAAACATCAACTTTTGAAAACACACAGAATAGAAAACTTTTCTGTTTAGTCAAAAAGAAGCAAGGAAAGCTATTTGAAAGTTCTAAGTATTAAATTACATTATTATTAGCTTTGTAGGCGGACAACTGTTTCTGTTGAAATGTGTGTTTGCTTTTAAACTTAAAATCAAGTTGCAGCAATTTTTAAGGAGTCTAGCAACGAAACACAAAAGAGTGAAGAGAAAATTCTCTCGAGGTTGAACATAACTATTTCTGCTTTTGCTACAGATCATTGGAAAGATACAGAAATTAACATAAAAACCACAAAAATGTCAATGTGTTCTCCTTACCTTGAAATACCTAAAATAATTTCGGGCTAATAAGCTTTTCAAACGAGGGTAGATCTGATTGTTATTGAGAGAATCCAAAGTTTCAACTTTGCATGAACAGTCATCTACTTCACCACTCAGCTGTAGAGAGATGACAAAATTTCAGTAAATCAAGGGTCATTATATAATAATAAGTGATGGAGAGAATGAGAATGTGGGATGCAATAGTTCTAAAAACAAATCCCCAACAACAAATTTTGTGAAAAACTTAAAGGTGCATGCACTCAATCTTGAGCTAAAAGTCTCTTGTGATCGACACATGCAGTGAGCTTCGATATAATCACGTGCATGTCCTGAGCCCACATGTACCCTCCAAGAGAGTAAAATTTAAAATTAGTAAGAGGTACAGGATTTGACTATGTCTGCAGAGTTGTGTACTATCCACTAGCCCCATTACTTTAAATTTTAATACAAATGGGAGATGGGGGAGGTCAAAAGTCACCTGAACCACACATTTCTACCCTCGCTCTCCCCCCCCCCCCCCCCCCCCACCACACACACACACAAAGTCAGGTTGACCAAATACCTTTCAAAGTTGTTTGGTCTGCAGAATTTCTCCCCAGGTTCCCTAGAAGATGGGAGATTTTTTTTTTCTTTCTTTCCGAGAAAAAGCCTTTTAATTTTGATCACTGAATACAATTTAAAAAAGTATATTCAGAGGGAAATTGTCCTCCCTTTTTATAAAACGAAGTCACATACTAAAGCACCTTGTAGTCACGCAGCCTGAAGAAGAAAGAACCCTATCCGTCACATGCAGTCAGACCTGATCATGCGATTGGGCTTCTTCGGCCTGGCACATCTATGTGCCGAGTGACTGGATGGGCGAAACTGGGCTGGGGCATACTGTAAATGCTTGTTTTTTAAGAATTTGGAAAAACTTCGCGAAAATAACAGCAAAGGGAAATTTTCCCTTTTTTCTTTCTTTCATTGCTATGATTTTATTACATCTTGGTACTTGTAATTGAGAAATTCGTGAAAATCAAAACCTTGCATAGATAGTTTGTCTCAACTTCGCGAAAAAAACTGTCTCAACTTCGAAAAAAAACCAACCAGGCGACTACAAAGAAGTGTTTATTTACTATTGTCCACTTCACTGTGAATGACATATAAAAAAATTCAGTTTTTAGACTGAAGAAATAGTGCAGAACAGAAGCACAATACACTTTTCTACATCAGAATATATATATATATACATCGCTCGCACAGACTCAGCAGGGCACCACGCATATTAAATAATTATACCTTTCCTTCAAGTCAGACTCATTTACTTTATTTTCCTCGGCCTCTGCCTCTTTTAGGCTATTTGGAGCTATTCCTTATGTCTATGATTTCTATTCCTGTTTACTTGTTTACCCCCACACCGCGTCTGCTGTATAATGGTTGGGCTAGGCTTTTCGTCTATCCACAAAACAGGGACGGCTGGAGGAAGGCTAGAGTTCGATGCGTGTGGACGGTCTCATTTTTCTGCTGGAATTTGGTCACTACTTACGGTGTGCGGTCCCCTCACTTTGTTTACGTTGCGGCCATTCGATACCGATTTGAATCGAGACTTGGTGAATCACGTGATATCGATATTTGGGGCGGGCGATTTGGCCTATCTAAAACTAAAACTAAATGGAGCTGAATGAGACCCCCGGACTCAGTATCAACGGTCAAAACTAGCAGTGACCAGGGGGTACATTCCCCTGAAACCCCCAAAATGGATTGAATTTGTCAAATTTTGGACGTCTGGACCTAATCCGGGGGGAAACCCCCCCCCCCCCCCCCCCCCCTGAAACCCCCCAGATGGCGAAATGACTCTCAGGCAATCTTGACATGCCCCCTGGTATTGAATATGGCTGCAATGCAAAGAAAGGAGAGGGGACCGCACAGAGTTAGTAGTCCTGGAATTTGTAGTACAATTTGTACCTCTCACTGTTTCGCTCTACTCTCACACTCCTCAGCCCAGACTGGCCCTCACGACTCACAGGCAGGGTCAAAGTACTCGAACTCGAAGTAGCAGCATGTCTCTTGAACTTGACTTATAATGACCAGGGCCAGGACCAAACCTTAAAGTATAAGTATAGTCTATAATTTATAGTGTTGCAAAGGACGTGAAACTAGGAGGAACAAAACAGTCCAAATGAAACCAAAAAAGCCTACGCCACGCCCACATCCCACTACCCTGGCTGGGGTACACATCAAATCATGGTTGTCTGAGGAGAGCACCATCCTCAGCCACCGCCACCATTGTTTAGTGTATAGATCTAGATCTAGATCTAGTTCCGGTGTCTCTTCTTTTTAAATGACTTAAATTATGTTGTAATGTTAGTTCTCCCTCTCCTCACTCTCATTTCTCAAGTCTACTGACTAGTCTACTCCTCTCCTCTTAGAACTGGAGTTTTTACTAGTTACTATTACTAGAGTCTAGATCTTGATTACGACTGACTCGAGACATGTTAATCTTCTTGCTTCATTCTTACACTCACAATTTACGCTACGACTAAAAGTACGACGTTGTTAATGTTGTTACTAAACTTAAACTCAACTTACCTTGCAAAAACACCGGTCAGCAACATCTCCATTCCATTTTGCGGAAGCAGACCATGCAAGCAAGCAGAGTAACAACGCACTTGCTAATCTGTCCATTTCAACAGCTCAGTAAACCTTCAAATACCAACAAGGTAACAATTCTCTAAATTGCGACCAAGCCAAACTGTTTGGGGCATATGTGGTTCGGTCACACAATAAGAGACCTGAGCTTCGACATGCTTTCATTTGTTTATATCACCTAACAACACTATGGCTTAAGGTCACCGGAAATACATGAGACCTAAAAAGTATTGCATATTGATGAATTAAAATAATTATTCTTCTAAAAATTTTCCATACAAGTCCACTATATTACGAACAAGAAGTTAGGAAACATTTTACCGTATTGTATCAATAGACTTTGTTGCTTTGCATGTTGTAAATTCAGAGAAAAAAATGCGTATGAATACATTGTTAAAGAGTACGTGGCGAAAAGAAGAAATTCCTTGTTGGTGATTTCCTACGTTATTTTTAGCACGTATGCTCTAAGAGAGGACTTTTCCGGTGCATAAGTATTGGATGACCCATTTTGTAACTTTGCTAAGACCAGATAGAGACAGAAAACGTACGTTTTGACAAAAGATCATCTCCAAGCTCTTGGAAGCTGAATTTGGTTTCCAATTTTATAGCAGTTGCACAAAAGAAAAGAAGCGACGCCTGAGCAAACATTTTAAAAATCTTATTAGATCTACCTCCAACATCCACCCCACAACAAAAAGCAACAAACTGAAATGTAAATCAAACATAGACACCTTTATGTTTGCTACAACAATTGACCTCGTTTGGTTTTAGCAGAAAAAAAGCAAGCGCATGCAATTAATTCAACACTACTCGTAGCCAAGATTTTGTACTTGTAGGCTACATATTATGCATTACCTTGGTGTAGTCTCTATAGGCTACAATCATCACAAAAAAGGATATCCTGTAGGATATCCTTAATAGCCATTATAAATGCGCTTCTATTTTTAGAGCACAGTATGTTAAGGAAATCAATCCACTTAATGGCAGTTTCGATGGCCTACTATGCCTTCTGTGTGCACATTGGCTGTACTAACCCCTATTATAGTTCGTTCCCAAAACTGTTACCACCTTTGAAGCAAGATTTTTCTGTAACAATTTGATGGATTTGAACTAGATTTTTTACTGTGCTTTTGAAAGCCTTATGTGGGTGTGGTAGAAATGCTTCTTATGCACATTGAACGCCAGTTTTTATCAATCACTCTTTCTCATGAATGCAGCGTTATTATAGGCCTAATCCACCGGCGCTATGGTGTAATGGTTATAAGGCTCTTCGCCTGTCATGCGGAAGACCTGAGTTCGATTCCGTTTGCGGACGATCTGGGTTTTTTTCTGCTGGGATTTTTTTTTCCCTTCAGCCTAGGTTGGCCCTGACAGGCAGGGTCGAAGTAGTCCATCTCTTAAATGACCTGACAGTGTTTCAGGGGACATAAAACTGGTAACCCCAAAAATAATTATAACCCACTGTTCACAGTAGATATACCTATGTCCCACACACGAATAGGGCCAAATTGTCAAGCTGAGATTTTGGTTTTGTTACCAGTTTTACGTCCCTTACAACACTGTAAGTCGGTTATGTAAGAGACCGGCTACTTGACCCTGCCAACCGATCCCAGCAGAAAAATACATTCGTTCACACGTGAGATCGAACTCGGGTCTTTCGCATGGTAAGCGAAGAGCCTAACAATTACACCACAAAGATGCTAGATCAAGCTGAGAAAGAAAGATAGTTGTGCTTGTGCTGTGCTTGTTTTTATTTAAGTTAAGGAAACATGCTATGCGATTCCAATGGGGCCCGTTCGGACTTAAGGGCTGCACACAGTAGGCTTATCATTGAAGTTTTGTGTTGAAATGGAATGTTTGTTAATTTCCTCACTATTTTATTGGAAAAGAGATAACCAGCACCAACACGGGGAGTGGGCGCTATATAAATCTACTCATTATTATTTTTTTGCTTATTATTATTAATAAAAACGTGCATATTTAACTAGCTGGCGACATGTATGTGTACATGAGGTCTTCAAACATTTTGTAACCGGAACAGACTATAGCATTAGTTTGTCTTAGGAGTTTTTATGGCTTTTCACACGATTTCACTAACATTTCATTTGATAATATGAACAGAAAAATTTATTACCATTAAGATACTGATATCTTCTTTAGAACTTTCCTGGTATTTTACAGTCTTCATTAAAAAAAGGTTGGCAATACTGTTTTCACAATTGAAGTTCTCATTAACGATTTTATTTTCTTCGGATCTTTCTTTTTATTTTTCTGAACAAGCTTTATTCGCAATAAAAATCTATACAACTATTTATCTTTTCAGGAGAGAGCTTAATTTAAAAAAAAAAAAAAATATATATACATAATTTTTGTAATTTTTATTAAACTTCATTTCAGACGGCCGTTGCGCATATTCCTCGGGGTCTCTGTGCTTGGTTTTATGGCCATGAACTTAGCGTGTGCAGTGACGACCAAACAGTATGAGTTCAAGTACCGCTCCCCTCCCAGGTTTATTCTCTACTTACGGGTGTCCATCACAGAGGCCATGTTCCTTATCTATGGTGTCCTCCTTTCTGTCTGCATCTTCAAGATGACCAAGATGGCGTCGTCAAGAAGGGTTCTTGAAGCAAAGGTAATTTAGTAGTTACAGATGGCATTGAAATCTGAGATCTCGTCTCTTAAATCAAATGATCTCGTAGGGTTTTCGAGTGTTTTGAACCAAAACTAATCAACCGTTGAATTATTTTAATCTAGGAGTGGTTGGTTTAAAGTTATTTGTTGCCAGCTTCTTTGGCTGTTTTAGCCTATGCAAAAAGTGGGATCCAGGGACTCAGACTGTTCCCATATCTTTGGTGCCCCTCCCCCCCCCCCCTTGTCTGGGGCACAGTCACATAGTGGATACTCGTATGCTGTTTTTTATGCTCTTTTTCTTTTCTTAAAAAAATATCTCAAGCCCTTCAAATATGCTTTATGGTAGTGGTTGGCACTAATTTCTTGGACTTCATTTCCTCTACTTTCAATTTTATAGGATACATATTTTATGTGTGTGTGTGTGTGTGTGTGTGTGTGTGTGTGTGTGTGTATGTGTGTGTGTGTGTGTGTGTGTTTGTGTTTGCCATGCCACATCAAACTGTAGAGATCAATAGGATGCTATCTTTATCTTATCAAGTTAATAAATTTATTCCATCTTATTTTGTTATATCTTAACCTATCAAGTTCATAAATTTAATCTATCTTTTTCTTTTATATCTTACCATATCAAGTTAATCCATTTTTTTGGCTATCTTATCATAGCTCATCTTGTTGAGTTATTCTTTATCATCTTATCCCACATTCTTCTGTTTTGCTAATCCAAAACGAATTTATTACTTGGAAGACAATTCTGCTTTTATTTAGCATCTATAACTTTTCTTTTCGATATTCTTCCCCAGGGCACAACAGTGTTCAAAGCTGTGGTTGCCACAGTTCTCATCAATTTACTGTTTCTGTCTCGCACCGTCTACAACCTTATCTCTGTCACACCAGCTATGAAAGGCATGGCCAACTTTGGATACGACTGGATCAATGTTAGCGATCAGGTATGTCCCTCTAGGAGTTTAGACAGATGTTGCAAAAAATAGGGGTAATATCGCTGGTGCTATTACATAGGGGCGAATAGTCCATTATGTTCTTCATGATATTCGCCCCTTTGCAAAAAAACAACAACAGCGATATGATAGGAGATAAATTGCCTCTGGTGGGACTCAAACTCAGCCCTCTGTTTGTACAACGTGGAGATTGAACTCCCGTCCTCTGCGTGATATGCAAAAGGCCCAACCATTACCCCTCAGCCACCTGGCGTCCTTGAGCTCTATCTCATACTCTTATTTTACTAGCATGTACTATTATTCTGTTGATGCTAAATTACTTGACAAGTTACTCGAAACTCCTGACTTGGAAAATGATTATGCGCATGTGTATAGTATGACCAATGGGTATCAAGTATAAATTAAAAGTGTTGCATTTCTTATAACTACTGGTGGAGGTTCTGGTGAGAGTTGCTTCTCTGTCCTTATGTGCATGAGTGTGTGTGTGTGTGCAGGATTGATAGAGTCATAGAGACAGGAATAGAGCCCGGATGATAGATGGACGGATAGGCATGCAGGCAGGTAGGCAGACAGACAGAAAATAGGTAGATAGATACAATGTAGATAGATAGATAGATAGATAGGTAGATAGATAGATAGATAGATAGACAGACGGGTGGATGGATGGATGGATGAGAGATAGATGAGAGATAGAGAGGGATGTAGAGAGATAGAGAGCGAGAGAAAGCAAACGCGAGTACATCTGTTCATAGTTATTGGTTATAAAAACTGAACTATGGGAACACGTTGTGTTTAAAGTTCTGCAAAGACTCTGTGGACCACACACAAAGAGAGGCAGCACATTTAATGTCTGCACATCTACTCTGCACCACTGAGTGTGTGCGACGGTGTCAGCTGGCATCATTAACTCGAGTTCATGGATTGTAGTATAATTGCAACATTACAAAGGTATTATATCGTTGGTTGTTTTTGCATAAGGGCGAATAGTACAATGACTGCAGTGGGGTATTCGCCTCTTTGCTAAACAATCAGCGATATATTCATAACTAGGGTTGCACGAGAGCTCAAGTCCGACTCCGAGTACTGGATCGAGTCGTTATTTCAATACACGAGTATTCACTCGATTTTAAAACCTCAGTGTACTCGAGTAATTACTCAAGTATTTTCTTATGCGGAGCTTATTTATTTACTTTTTTTTTTTACACTGGGACAAAAACAACAACCTTAAAGTGAAGAAATAGAAAACATAAACAAAAACGAAATCAGATTGAGGTAGCGATCATGGTTCGAATTCTATTACTGGAGTGTCACTCGAATATATTTTTCTTACTGGGACTTGAGTCTTGTATTGGAGTCTTGGGTTGCTCTATTGTATAGTCATGATTGCAGCATCATTATAGCGTCATACTACGTTTTACAGCAATAACAAGGAGGGGCACCACAGTTTATGAGCTCAATGATGTCTTGCACTACCTACAATGTTTTTGTTGGGTGAACGTGGGTAATTTTGCTTCATAGTCTCTGAGTTGAAGCTACGTTTTTGTATTGTTCAATATGTGGAAATAGCTCGCGACATCACTGAGCTCATGATGAGTTGTAGTAGTGAAATAATGCGGATGACAACAGCCAGATCTATTTGTACCAGCCTCTCAAACATGTCCAGACAGATACATGTAGGATGTACTCATTAGACAGTTTCTCTTTTCAAGCCCCGTACAGCATGGGACAGCACTTTAGCAGAGTTGGAATAGTTGGATAGTGAGGGGAATAAAAGGTGTATGGGAGGGATGGATGGGGGCGGTGGTTAAAACCTCAATTAGGAAATTAGTTGTCAGTTTGGTTGATAAATTATCTTATTAAGTAAAAGAACATTCTAGAAACCAACCCAACACCTTCAGTGTCAACACAACAAACAAACAGATCCATGTCTCTCTTTTATAACTTGTCACGTTTGGTTACATACAGTGCTTATGTACCCGCACTGTACTGAAAACCCGAGGTTTCAAGATTTCGGCCCGTACCCAAATTCTCAAAGTACCGGAATACACAAAAGTGATAACGGGGAACCAGCAAATAGGGCCACTTAATCAACTCCATAAAGAAAGAATAAAATTCAATAAATCTAAATAGTGATATTTATCATAGGCTGACACCAGCTTGTCACACTGTTCATGTAACGTGATACACATATCACACTTAAGGCTGCGCATGTCTGGTTGGTCGTTGAGTGTAGTCTTTTGTAATATATTTCCAAAAACTATTATTGTCCCCTATCGATTTTTTTTTTAGACTACATGACCTTTCAGTGTCGTATGGCCCGGATCTCAACGTGAGCGTCTGTGGCCGACCGGTAGTGCGCCTGACTACAATAAATCAGTGTCCCTTGGAGGTTCACAGAATATTTTTCCGAGTTTCCATTGCCGCGACCCCCGTTCTATCGGAGATGGACGTAAAATTCGGAGGCCCCGCCTCTTAAATGACCTTACAGTGTTGCAAGGGGCGTTAGACCAAAACGAAACTCAAGACAGACTCACAGTGCAATTAGACTGGGAGCTACGTTTAGCATTCTGTTTGGATAGGGTGTTATGTCACTATCAACACTGCTAGGTCATTTCAGCGACAGGGGGTGGATTTGAAAAGAAAAGAAAAGAAAAGTCAACTTGATTAATCCCCGTGGGGAAACTCATTTTTACAATGATGGTGGAATACAAACACATTCATTTTTCATACTGGCAATAATACATACATTGTACATAGTTACAAATGTGAACACAGATACCGTCATTCATACACATGCATGCACACATCATTGCCGGTCGCCGCGGTGCAACGCCCAAGAATAGTATGGTAATAATAATCAACGTTACAATCATAACAAATTATACAGAAAGCAAAATAATCTGTTGCATTGTTTTTACGGGTCGTTTCTTGTCTCAAAATATAGGCTCTCTGGTGGAAATAACCCGCCGACATCTTGGATGGTAGACTTAATATCTTGGCTGACAGAATCCCTCTAGGAAAGCAGTCCTATTATACAGCTCTGTGTTTCCTCACCAAACAAAGGCTGTCGTATTTACTTTATGAAAAAAAAAAAAAGCGTACGTGACGAGTTGAGCCATATTGTACCAGTTTTTAGTCGTTAATGACTGTCACTTCCAAGTGACAGCTGTGTGATTACAGCAGCATTGAGTTTACTTTTATAGAACATACATGTATCTGTAAACTTATATTTGACACGTAATGACCGGTATACTTTTCTTTGTTAGGTTTGGTTTGGGGTTAACGCCACTGCAACACTGTAAGGTCATTTAGGAGGCGGTTTGTCTTTGTGACCCATTGTTTCTGAATAGTTTCCCTAAAGACCTGCGGGGGGGGGGCGGG
>JAUKPP010298654.1:0-19489 GCA_032273245.1 Phyllaplysia taylori
TGTGTGTGTGTGTGTGTGTGTGTGTGTGTGTGTGTGTGTGTGTGTGTGTGTGTGTGTGTGTGTGTGTGTGTTTGCCTACGGGTGGGTGCGCAGGTGTGTGCACGCTCTCCTGTAACCCGGTACCCCTGTCCTCCAAACGATGCCGCCGCCGGCCGACCAGGTCTTCGCGCGGACCCCCCTTGGACCAACGGCGGCCCATTTAATGAAATGTTAATATTTGCTTTATCAAATTAAAATTTAGAGCTCCAGCATAATCTGAGGCGTGTTCTCATTCTTACCCATGTCTGAAAATTACGTTACAATTTGGCGCTTGTACAGACTCGGGGTTCACACGCGTAATATCTCTTTTCAGAGGCCAAGTCTTCCTTTTGGAAAAGGAGACAAATCCAGTCTTGAAGCACGAGGGCTAGACTTGTGGGCTAATATCGTCTGCGAGCGTTCTAGGAGCGTCAACTTAACTGGTGCACCGGAGGGGGCCCGTATTATATTGTTTATCGCTGTTTATGTTGGTGTTTTTTACGTTTTCCATTGAGTTTGTCAAGACGGCGTCTCTCTATTCCCCCTCCGCAAGGCAAGCCCGGCTTCGTCGTCGCTCGCGCTGTGCCACAATTATTATCTTTTATCCTTTTAGGAGATACAGAAGAGGACGAAGAAGAAGAGGAGGAAGAAGAAGAATTCTATTTGCAAGCGCTTAGCGTGTGTATGTTTTTTATTATTTTTATATGTGTGTGTTGTTGTTTTTTATGAAAGAATCCCCCGTTTCTAGTGGCTCGGCATCAAGTGAGGTGAATGGGCTAACAAATTGACGCATAGTTTGCTTTCTTATTTCGGGGAGTAATTTAAATCGTCGCATTGCCTCGCTGCGCGTCGGGAAGACAGATGAATGAAGCGTATTAATGAAAAACAAAAATATAAAAAAAAGAGATGAGATCATTAAAAAAAGGAAGAAAGCTGTCTACGGCAATAATTTTCCCACAAGACACAGAATGGCTGTGAATATAACGCTACATGCACACGGGTTCCTCGAACGCTACAGTTCTAGTTTAGTTTAAAGAATATAAAGTTTCATCTAATAGGAGGGTCTTAAAGCAATTTTCTGCCCTTCCCTTAAGCCCGCCTTCTGGGTGTTTCCAATAAATTAAACATTAAGAGAAGGTACCGGTACAATGAAAGGTTTCTTCTTCCTTTCTTTGGCATTTGAAAGTTAAAAGCGCTTCTCTCTCTCTTTCTCTCTCTCTATCTCTCTCTCTCTCTCTCTCTTTCTCTCTCTCTTTCTCTCTCTCTTTCTCTCTCTCTCTCTCTCTTCGTGGTGTAATGGTTAGGCTTTTCGCCTGCCACGCGGAAAACCCGAGTTCGGTCCCGAGCCCGGACGATTTGGCTTTTTTCTGCTGGGAATTTTTCCCTCTCATCCCGGGTGACCCTGACAGACAGGGTCGAAGTAGCCCGTCTCTTAAATGACCTTACAGTGTTGCAGGGGACGTAAGACTGGTAACCAAATTTAAAAAAAACATTACCTCTCTCCCATCAACACCCTCCCCCCTTTTCCCTAATATGTCTCAAGCTAATGAGCTACGTAGGAAGATCAGACGAAGAAGGGACTCTCGTAGTCGAAAGGTTATGGTGTTGACCTGTAATGCCAATGATTCCGGGTTCGTTTCTGGGGCAGTGCATACATTTTCTCTCCAAATATTGTTATTCTTTTTCTTCTCTACTTTGGTTTGGTTTGGTTTGGTTTTGGCTTAACGTCCCTTGCAACACTATAAGGTCATTTCATGGACAGGCGACTTCGACCTTGCCTGTCAGGGCCAACCCGGCCTCAGGGGGACATTGTCCCAGCAGAAAAACGGAGATATACACGATCAAACGAACAGCCACACGGGCCTCAAACTCACGTCTTCTGCGTGATAGGTGAAGTGCCTAACCATTACACCAAAGACGCCGGTTTCTCTACGTAATATGTTCTTTCAATGTTGTTCTCAGATTCTCTCCCTGACTTACTCTCCTCATTTTCTCCTCTCGTCTCCTCTTGTCTTCTTACTCTGTCCCTCTTCTCTCAGTTCTCGTCTCCTCTTTTTTTTTTTTTTTTTTTTTTTCCATTTCCTAGTCCTCGTCTCCTCAATTTTCAATGCCATACCCCTGATCTTAGGTAGGTAAGCCGCAAAACTTAGGTTTCTCGATAAGGACGAAAAATATTGGCGGCCCCATGTGCACATTACGAACAATAAAGATCCCTTGGTTGTTGAAAATATAAAAGAGTAGGCTTTTTACGCAACCGTCCCAGCAAAGTTTTACGTTTTTTCCTACCCAAATACTTTGGAATGTATCTTAGTGCTGAAATGGCCATACATAACAAATGGAGTTTGGTTTTGGTTACCAGCTTCACGTCCCCTGCAACACTGTAAGATCATTTAAGAGACGGGCTACTTCGACCCTGCCTGCCAGGGCCAACCCGGACTGAGAGGGAAAAATCCCAGCAGAAAAAAACCAGATCGTCCGCGATCGGGGATCGATCTAGGGTCTTCCCGCATGCAAGGCTAAGAACCTAACCATTACACCACGGCGCCGGAACCAATGGAGTTGTAAAATCCCAAACAAACAAACGAACCTCTGTCATGTGGCTTGTTGTTGAAAATAAGAAAAGAGCAGGCTTTTTACGCCACCGTCCCGGTAAAAGTTTTACATTTTTTCCTACCCAAATACTTTGGAATGTTTCTTAGTCCTCAAATGGCCTAACAGAACCAATGGAGTTGTAAAATCCCAAACAAACAAACAAACCTCTGTCATGTGGCAGGCTCTTAAGCCAAGAGGAAAGATCAACCAACCTCAAGCGAAGAGCAGCCATTGGCCGTGAGAGCGGGGCATAATTCATACGAAGGGTCTGCGAATCCAGCTATCTTGGAATCGAACCGGAAAGTCGAGTAATTGGAAATCTATCGAGTGATTACTCGAGTATTCGAGTAGTTTTCCGTTACTCGAACCCTGATTGCTGTCTAAGTGTGTTCTCTCCCCCCCCCCCCCCCCTTCCCCTCCTTCCTAGTTTTGTATTTTTGCAGCTACCATCGAAATATCAACTTCCCTGTGAGGTAATATTCAAATAATTACTCGAGTATTCGTAGCTTCAAGAGTCGAGCAAGTACTCGAGTAATTGAAAACTACTCGAGCAAGTACTCGAAAGGTCTAAATACTCGATTATTCGAGTACTCACACACTCCTAATTCATACGACGTTTTGTCCTCAGGACATCAAAGCGAGGCGAGAGTGTCTTTGATGCCATTGTAAATCGCTGATTGGGCCCAAAGAGCTTACGCGATAACCTGTTGGCAGTGTGTCTGCCTGCACGACAGTTTAACTGCCCTCCGCGCGCGAATGATGAATTTGATCACTTTTGCCCCTATTTCGCGCGATGTGTGTTCCTCCTGATAGGATCGAGCGAGGAGGAGGAGAAGGAGGGTTGGGGGGGTAGAATCGACATAATGCTGTCGTTACTTTGACCCATATTTGGTTTGTTTTGGTTACCAGTTTAACGTCCCCTGCAATACTGTAAGGTCATTTAAGAGACGAGAGTTGCAGGGGACGTAAAACTGGTAACCAAACCAAACCAAACACTGACACGATATTTGATGATCACGACTGGGTGTCAATTACCCAACTGCGCTGAGGAAATTAAAATTTGTGTAACGGGCCTTGCCAAGGTAACAACGCCCGGACCGAGTGGGGATTCGAACCTGCAATAACGGACACATTTTTAAGTGATAAATAACAGGAAGATTTAATCAAATTTAGAAATAGGTGGTTGGCGGGTGCTATGGTGTGGACTGCTCGTTCTCATTCTTTCTTGCAGCACGTAAATGACAATCCTCAGGGAAACCTGTGCCTGCTTGAGTGCTTATGTGAAAACCAAAACAAAAAGAGGCCACATAGGCTGAGGCTGGCGCCTCTACATAAGCCACTCCTTACTACTAATAATGGATTGCATTTATATAGGGCATATCCCAATTACTGGCTCTATGCGCTTTACAATCATTATTACCCCAGCAGACCAAGTCATTCAGAAACCTTCTCAACTTCCTGGGAAGTATACAGTGCAAGCTGCCGTTTTACAAGCGCTCAAACACTAATATACGGACAAGATCGTTCGCTGTCTATAGCCGGGTACCCATTTACAACTGGGTGAAGTGAGGAGAATTTGTGTAAAGTGCCTTTCCCAGGGACACAACGTCGGGCCCGAGTTGGGATTCGAACCCGCAACCTTCCAATTACGAGTCCAGCAGCCTAACCGCTAAACCACCGACGCCACAACTACTACTACTACTACGACTTTACTTTTGACGTAATCAGCTTCCTGCCGCAGAAATAACATAAATAGGTCGATAGTGCCTCATGAAATTATCAACAAAATGAAAAATTAAATCCAGCATCAAGAACAAGAAGAAAGTATGCAGAAGTGAATCATCCATAGTCGCCGGAAGTTGTCATCAGCAAGATCCCCACACAGCAGTGTCGCTCGCCCCGGGAGGTAACTCTAAGGGCTGTCAAGGGCGATGACTCCGCCTGCTCCTTGTGTGCGGTACAGCCCCCTCGTCTCTTATTCTCTGCCGAGTGTAACTGGGCAAGAAGCACTTCATACCCACGAAGGCGAAGAACAGAAGAACGGAGGCATAAGCTCGCAAACATGGTTCTGGGCGAGATAAGTGGTTCTTTTTTCACTTTTGAACCGCACAGAATGCATTGAGGGGATTAAAATTTGGTGGGACCAGCGGCACTCGGAAAAGGAACAGGCGACCTACCGGGAAAATATAGCTGGGCAAGAAATTGGCACTCTCTTTATAATACCGGTATGGATTTTTTGCTTCTGTAGTCTAGTGGTTAGGCTGCCGGACTCGTAATCGGAAGGTTGCGGGTTCAAATCCCAACTCAGGAATTAAATTTGGTTGGACCAGCGCCGCTTGGAAAGGGAACAGACGACCTACCGGGAAAATCTAGCAGGGCAAGAAATTGGCACTCTCTTTATAATACCGGTGCGAATTTTTGTTTGTTTGGTAGTCTAGTGGTTAGGCTGCCGGAATCGAAATTGGGAGGTTGCGGGTTCGAATCCTAACTCAGGAATTAAAATTTGGTGGGCCCAGCGGCGCTCGGAAAGGGAACAGACTACCTACCGGGAAAATATAGCAGGGCAAGAAATTGGCACTCTTTTTATATTACCGGTATGGATTTCTTTTCTGTAGTCTAGTGGTTAGGCTGCCGGACTCGTGATCGGAAGGTTGCGGGTTCGAATTCCAACTCGAGCCGTGTCGTAGGGAAAGGCACTTTACACACATTTTCCTCACTTCGCTCAGGTAGGTGTAAATGGGTATCCTGCTATAGACAGTGAAAGATATTGTCCGTATGTTAGTGTTTGAGCGCTTGTAAAATGGCAGGTTGCCCTGAATGCTTCCCAGGAAGTTGAGAAGGTTTCTGAATGACTTGGTCTGTTGGGGTAATTATTGATTGTAAAGCGCATAGAGCCAGTACTTAGAGCTGGAAGCCCATCTCTTAAATGACCTTACGGAATTGAAAGGCACATAAAACTAGAAACCAAACTAAACAAAATCTTTCAAATAGGAGCGCTTTGGTGTAACGGTTAGGCTCTTTGCTTATCATGCGGAAGACCAGAGTCCGATCCCCGGTGGCGGACGATCTGGTATTTTTTTCTGCTGTATTTTTTCCCTCTTAGCCCGGGTTGGCCCTGACAGGCAGGGTCAAAGTAGCCCATCTCTTAAATGACTTTACAGTGTTGCAGGGGACGTAAAACTGGTAACCAAAACCAAAAACCAAAAGAAAACTAGAAACCAAACCAAACCAAGTATTAAAAATGGGAGCATATTATATCCGGATTTGTTTACACGATTCTTTGCCCGGGCCATTGACCACGACAACTCTTATAATAAGTAGTTCAGAGTTACCTCTCTTCACATTCACAGTTTCGCTTTCCGAACAGGGCCATTGTGTACTTCAAGAGGGATTGGTTGCTTCCATACCGACGCTTAGCCACTTGGAACAGCTCTTATTTCAAACGGAGGCTGTCCGGAATTTGACCAAGTCAATTAAAAGGAGTGTTGATAGTTGACTGTCATTGTGTGTGCATGGGTGAAAGTGTGTGTCTGTGTGTAGTGTTTGTGCGGGTATGTAGGTTTATTTGAGGAGAGAGAGAGAGAGAGAGAGAGAGAGAGGGAGAGACAAACGGGTGGAATGAGTGTAAGAAAAAGCCACAGATAGGAAGGCGGCGAGTGAAAAGAGGGAGAGAGAAAGGAAGAGATAGTGCGTGTCTTTTTCATGATAGAGAGAGGATTCTTGTGTATTGTGTATGTGTGTCTGTGTGTGTGTGTGTGAGTGAGAGAGAGAGAGAGAGAGAGAGAGAAAGAGAGAGACAGAAAGACAAGGGGAGAGAGAAACTCAGGTGCGTAGATGAAAAAAAGAAATCAAGAGGGGAAAGAGAGAAAGAGAGAGAGAAAGGGAGAATAGAGGGGAGTAAGAGAGAGAGAGAGAGAGAGAGAGAGAGAGAGAGAGAGAGAGAGAGTGTTGGTAATAGACAGAGAGAAAGTGCAGGTGCAAGTGTAGGTGTTTCTTTTGTGGGGAGTGTGTGTGTTTGTGTGTGATGGAGAGAGAGAAAGAGAGAGTACACGTGTATTTCGTCATAAGAGCCCTCATCGGCCATATTAAATTGCTCGGATTAGATTCAATTAGATTCCGCCTCTCTGTCTATCTGTCTGTCTGTCTGTCTCTCTCTCTCTCTTTCTCTCTCTCTCTCTCTCTCTCTCTCTCTCTCTCTCTTATCCCCTCCTCTCTCTGTCTTTCTCATTCATAAGATCCACCTCTTTGTATCTCTCGCCAATATCTCTCCCACGAACGCACTAACCATTCTCCACTGAAATATAATATACTATACCCTCATCCATCGCCCACAAAGAAGAACTCCATATTTAATCAACAATTCCCCAAGAATATTGACCATATCCCCCGAACCGCCAGGTGCATATTCCTAACCCCAATAGACCTACTATATTAATATCACACTACTGCAGCCTTCTATAGAGAAGAGAAAGCTTTTTTCAGTCATGGGCGTGGCTCGATTGTTCTCGAATAGATTTTGTCTTCAGTGCTATTGTGTGTCATCTCCATAGTTTTGAGAGGTGAAAATATAATTTTTCAACTCATTGGCTCAAATAGGCAATATTCCATATTCGTCCTACAAAAATATGAAGATAATACAAGATAGCACTGAATTCACGAGACCTGGTCTGTTTCAGTATAGAATAAGAGCCGAGCATTGAGGGTACACCATTGTTCGAACACTCATTCGAATAATTGATCCTAATTTTGTTCGAACAAGTCGAGGAAAAATTGTTTGATGAAGGAAAAGCAAAAGTGCCAAAAATTGGTAATTTTTAATAAATAAAGGCTTCAACATTAAAAAGAAATTGTAACCTTTTAAAAAATGTATTTCTAGGGGGAGGGAATTATTTGTTTGGGTTTTTTTTTTCTTAACTAGGTGCTTTTCTACTGATTAATGTAACTAGTGCAGATCCCCGTTCTTTGAACGTGATAATGTTCGTTTTTGACTCTATTATAATACTGTCCTTCTCTCTGTCTGTCTTTCTGGTACCGTATGCTTTTCTTTGGCCATTCTTTGTGCCTCTGTCAATTCCTTTCAGATGCTCGTCGGCACGTGGAATTCAACTCCTGGGGAAAGTGACAACTGGACATATTTCTTCATCTATTTTTTTAAATATTAATTTATTCATTTATTCATTCATCCATTCATCCATTCATTCGTTTATTCATTCATTCATTCATTCATTTATTCATTCATTCCTTTATTTATTTATTTTTTATTTATTCATTCATTTATTCATTCATTCATTCATTTATTCATTCCTTTATTAATTTTTTTTAGATTTATTTATTATTTATTTATCTATTTATTTTTACAATGTACACGTACTATACCATTAAATGAAATTGGGTTCACGTTGATCTTGATCATGTTCTTTAGAAATCCTCTTTCCTCGAACAAGTTATTCTTTGATTAATCAAATAAATTCCTCGATGTTCAAACCTTGTTCGAACATATTTTTTTGCGTATTCGGACAACAGTACTGTCGAGTAGACGATGCCGTCCTAAGCCCGAACTCTCCTTGAACCGGCGTGAACGACAGAGACTCAGAGACGAAGACAACAAAGGAAGCACTAATCGGATTAATTTTCCGCTATACCACGCGTTTTTAACTCCCTTTTATCATCATTTAGGGCCGATAATGGCGTATACGTGGAGGTAAAGTGCGGGGAGAATTGGACACGGAAATATTCTTTATTAATAAAAAAGGAAATAATAATGGGTTTTGTGCGTGTATGCATGTTAGAGAGAGCTTTTATCTCATGTGTTTGTATGCGTCTTTATAGGATTTGGGTGTTTGAATGTGTGTTTCATATTTCATAGTGAAGTGCGTATAATTCGTTGGTTATTTTGCATATAGGTGAAAAGTATAGTGACTTTAGTAGGATATTCGCCTCTCTGCTAAACAATCAGCGATTTAATATGTGTGTGTGTGTGTGTGTGTGTGTGTGTGTGTGTGTGTGTGTGTGTGTGTGTGTGTGTGTGTGTGAGTGTGTGTGTGCGTGTGTGTTTGTGTATATACATGTACAGTTAAACCTACCTAAGAAGACCACCCAATGTCGAGAAAAAAGTGATCGTTGTAGACAAGTGGTCGTCTTGGAGAGGGATAATAATATATAGCAAAAATATAAATTGGGAGTCGGTGGATAATGGTCGTTTGTGCAGATGGTCGTCTTATACAGGTGGTCACTTGAGTAGGTTCAACTGTATGTGTGTTGGTTTGTCTGGGAGTGTATTTGTGTTTGTCTGTGCGATTTTTGTGTATTCAAATGTGTACACGTGCTTTAGCAACCACCTGTTCAAGACTACCACCTGCCCAAACGACCACCTCCCATTGACTCCAAATTGCATTTCTTCTATATATTATCCCTCTCTAAAACGACCGCGTGTCTAAACGACCATTTTTTTTCTCGACATTGGGTGGTCGTCTTAGACAGGTTTGACTGTATTTGATATTTCATGTGAGTAGCGTTGATTGTTTAGCAAAGGGCGAATACCCTACTACAATCCTTGCACCATTCACCGTTATACAAAACAACCAGCGATATGTGGGATTGGACCGGCGCTGTGGTGTAATGGTTAGGCTCTTCGCCTGTCATGCGGAAAAGTCCGGTTCGATCCCGAGCGCGGACGATCAGGGGTTTTTTCTGCTGGGATTTTTTCCCTCTCAGACCGGGTTGACCCTGACAGGCAGGGTCGAAGTAGCTCGTCTCTTAAATAATCTTAGTGTTGCAGGGGACGTAAAACTGGTAACAAACCAAGAATATAATGGATTATTCGCCCCTATGCAATGGCACCGGCAATGTGTCTGTTTCTCTGTGTGTGCGCGTGTTTGCTTGTGTGGGAGTTTGTTTATGTGCGTGTGATTGCGTGCCTATTACTACTTCAAAGGGAGCAAAGATAACGAAAGTTCAAAGAATAAAGAAAGGCAGACGCCAACCGTGAGGCACGAAACACTCGTGAACCTTCCCAGCCAGCACTAGTTTCCTGCCCCACATGTAGATTTGGTCTCTAGTTTTACATCCTTTTCAACATTGTAAAGTCTTACTTAAGCCTGATTGAGTGCTTAAGTAAAAACCAAAACAAAAAGATGCTAAAACAGCTGAGGCTGGCGCCTCTGAAAATAACCCACACGCCAGAAACTCGCCATTAAACATGAACTAATTCTTTGCTTCTCCCTTTCTCTCCACATCATCCCGGCTTCCCGCCTGAACCCTCTGCCTCGCCGCGATGTCCTGACGATGCCACCCACGATGACGTCAGTCCGTCAAGGTCAACATGAGCACAGACTGCAAGTGCCACGGCGTCTCGGGCTCCTGTACGGTCAAAACCTGCTGGACAACGCTCCCTCCTTTCCGCCGTATCGGAGACGCCCTCCGCCGGCGCTACAAAAAGGCCAAATTCGTGGTACCCTACCTCGGGGGCCGCTCCCAACGCCCGATTTCTCTCGTGCTCAAACGCTCCAAACGCCCGCACCGGAAGCCAAGGCGGAGTCACCTGATCTACGTGGAGAAGTCGCCGAATTATTGTGATCATGACGAGACTACGGGCTCTCTGGGAACCGTCGGGAGGTCGTGCAACCGCACGTCTCAGGGTCCGGACGGTTGTGACCTCATGTGTTGTGGGCGGGGCTACAACACTCACCAGTACACGCGCGTGTGGCAATGCTCGTGCAAGTTCCACTGGTGCTGTTACGTCGAGTGTTTGAGGTGCAGTGAACGGACCGAGCAGTATACCTGTAAATAAGAGAACGATACGCGAGTTGTAATACAGAAAAAAAGAGCTGCATGTGCATGAATAGAGCCGGGGCCGCCCTGTGTATGTTTCTTGATAAAGATGTGTCGATGTTTTTTTGTACAGAAGATTTATAGCAAATAAAAGTTGGGTCTCACCAAAGGAGTGGAACACTCCGTGACAACAGTGCATTACGAACGTGGCCACAACCAAGCGCAGCCTCCCATTGCCACAGCTTTTCTTGACCGTGCTCCGATTGCACCGTGAGCACTGTTGACATGGATTACCTCACGATGATGCCGGGTACGCTATGATGCTTATCTCATAAATCGTTTAACATCTCTGGTGTCACCACACGGTACAGCACTAAAGATGAACGCAGAGATTTTGCGAAGCTCTTCAAGGCACTACAGATGTGTTCTTGACGTGCAACTTGCAACATAAACAGTGAGGCCTCGACTTATTCTACAAAAAGTGTTGAGCACAGTGGATTTTCCACAGGTCGACAGTGAGTTTTTCAAGACTTACATCTTGTGAACATACTACACAAATGAGAAAAATGATGAGTAGACTTGTGCATTATTAAGGAAACATCAAAACAGATTAACCCACAGCAAGCAGTCAAGAAAGAGCAAGGAGCGAGCGACCCTTCTTTACAGCATTGTGAGAAAGTGTCTTTATCTCCGTCTACTTTTCGGGAGAGGTGAAGGTCACATTCGTTAGAGCAGACGGACCAACGCCCAAAAACCAAGAAAGAAAAAGAAGCAACCGAGTCTTCTTTACAGATTTTTCCGGAAGTTGTCTCCATCTCCGTCTCCTTCCGGGAGAGGTCAAGGTCACCGTCCTTTTACGGATGGCTCAGATTTGATGTACAGTTTTCGGTCGCAGATGTTGTTGCTGGATTGGACTATCGACGTATGAGAATGGCTAAGAGCTGTGTACAGTGTCTTTTTGTTGTGACGGAGAAAGAAATTAACGCCTTTGCTACTTGTCAAAGGTGTTAGATCAATGGAAATTGTACGCCTCTGTGTATCGCATCAGTAGGTATCTGCTGTGCATGAGGGCATATAATATTATCACTTTTGTCGTGGTTTAATTTGCTAACGTTTTACGCCCTTGTTAATCCTACTGGGTCGTTCAAGGAGAGGTTGCACCTTCCCTTCCCACCAGGCCAGTTTGAAGTTATTTATTTACAGAGGTCCTAGGGTTTCTACTGCCAAGGCCAACGCCCAGCTCTCAGGACCACAATGCCGTGCAAAGAGACAGACGAGGGTTTTAGAGATGAACGATACATACTCTCTCTTTGGGAAGCAACTCATTTCGTCTGCAATCATGGGCTGAGAGCTTCTGGATTATTCCACAGGCTTGAGTATGTTCTGGTCAGGAGTGGCCCTCCAACAGAAATGCTGCAAAGTGGGATCCCAGTGGATTCGAAAGAGGTTGTAACATGCGTTGATATACAAAAAAGTTTGAAAAAGGGGATTAGTAACTTATATTACTATTTGAATTTTCTGTTTGAGCGCACATACGGGTCACAGATAGTAAAGCCCTCTACAGTCACAGGCGCTGTGGTGTAATGGTTAGGCTGTTCGCCTATCATGCGGGAAGACCCTAGATCGATTCCCAGTCCCGGACGATCGGGGTTGTTTTCTGCTGGGATTTTTCCCTTCCAGTCCCGGTTGGCCCTGACAGGCAGGGTCGAAGTAGCCCGCTCTTTAATGACATTACAGTGTTGCAGGGGACGTAAAACTGGTAACCAAACCAAACTAAACCTCTCCAGTTGGTGTTGGTGTCCTCTGATTCGTGCTGTACAAAACTAACATCATTGTCATTATCAGTCTCAAAGGTTGACGACAGATTTTGTTTATCATTCATACACGAATCACTAGTGCGAAGAGCGCCAGTGAAGAACAAGCATCTCAAAATCTGATAATCTTTTCAACTACGCAATAACTTCTATGTTCTAGTGTCCCCTTTTGCCTATTTGCGGGGTCACTTCATGTAAGAAAAGAGGACGGAGGACGTTGTGTGTCCATTTGAACTTTAAACCTCTGGCACTTCATGGATGAAGCGAGGGAAAGTGGACTTAGCATCCATTTGAAATCTTACAATCTGTCACTTCGCGTTGGAAGTAAAGGAAAGAGGACATTGTGTGTCCATTTGAACTTTTGCAACTCGTAAGTGACAAAAATCTCACTGACCTTAACATGATCTTGACCTCAACTAGCTGGAAAGGAAAACACTTCCGGCCTCCTAAGTGGGAGACCATTTCGTTGATTGTTTTGCATAAGGGCGAATAGAACAAGGACTATGGTGTGGTATTCGCCTCTTTGTTAAACAATGAACGATTTGACCCCTGCAATAAATCCTTCTTGAAAGCCAGGAAGCAAACTCGAGGACTATTCGAGAGTAAGGATCGAATACTGGAACTCGAGTCGTGAGTGTCGACAAAGTTTGACAGTGCAACATTTACACCCCCAGTTGTGTACCATAATTTATGTGCACCACAGATAGAATGTCATGTCGTTTATGTTGTCCTGACTTTGTGCATTGGTCACTTCTCATTCGATGCAAAATTTATTTTCTGCAAAGAAAAACTTTCATCAAGATTCACATCCTCTTCGTCATTAAAACCCAACATCGTTTTGTATCAAGGTTGCCCCAGTTTTCGCCAAACCTAAGAACGCGTAGGAATACACAGTTTAACAGTACATTCCCATTAGATGGGCGAGATTTGGCACTGGGCGAAAATGGCAGCACAAGAGATGATATCTGTCAAATCACAAGAAAAACGAACTGTTTTAATACACTATGGGGATGGGGGTGGGTTTTTCTTGGATGCCCGCCCCTCTGAGTATCAAGAAATACACAGAAATAGAATTTGTTAAAAGTCATTTTTGGAGTTTAAAACCAGTGGACCGGGGATATGGCGTAATGGTTAGGCTCTTCACCTGTCATGCGGAAGACCCCGGTTCGATTCCCGATCACGGACGATCTGGGGTTTTTTTCTGCTTGGACCTTTTCCCTCTCAGTCCGGGTTGGCCCTGACAGGCAGGGTCAAAGTAGCCCGTCTCTTAATTGACCTTACAGTGTTGCAGGGGACGTAAAACTGGTAACCAAAACCAAACCTTAAAACCAGTAGTGATAGCTTTTCTGGTAGATAGTTCAGTTGTAGAGTAAAAAAAGAAAGTTAATATATTTTATAATATGCGACCGATCCCTTCTTCAAATAGTGCATTCATATTATAGATCTACACGTTATTAAGCTGTAATCGGGAATAAAAAAGTGTCAGAAGAGAGAGGTTGTGGTGAGAGGGGTGTACGGTTTAAAAATGGCGAAGAGGAAAATTAAATGGTACAAAACTATCATCATAGTCATTATCAGTCTCAGAGGTTGACGACAGATTTTGTACCTCATTCATACACGATTCTACCTTCATTTTTTTACACAGCTACAATAATAATATAGCATTTTTGTATAATTTATTACCACTAATATACATGCGTGCATCCATGACTATTATTATAGTCTTCTATTCGCGATATATGAGAGGTAGGCCACGACCTATCTATGTGTCATGATGAAAAACAATGTAAATGTCTTTTTGTATCCACTTCCCCTTCCCTACATCTATCTCTATTTCTCTCTCTCTCTCTCTCTCTCTCTCTCTCTCTCTCTCTCTCTCTATCTTTCTTTTTTTCTCTCTTTCTCTCTCTCTCTTCCTCTTTTTTTTCTTTCTTTCTCTCTCTCTCTCTCTCTGTATCGTTTCTTTTCTCTCTATCTCTCTCTTTCTCTCTCTTTCTCTCTTTTTACTTGTTCTTTCTCTCTGTATCGTTTCTTTTCTCTCTCTTTCTCTCTCTCTTACTTTCACGCCCAGGCGTGCACACACACATAAACACACACACACATATGCACACTCACACACACACACACACCTACACGCACACAAATACATTCACAGCATGTACCAGATATACACGCACAAAAGTAAAATTGTTGTTTCGTCATTATTCAAAATAGAATTAATGATGTGTCTAGGTTATTAGCCTCTATTTGTGTAACGGCTAGACTCCTAGAAAAAAATAGATGTTTGATAGCATTTGTGTCATGTTTTGTTATAGATTTTCTGTGTTTGTGCATTACTTTCTTTGTGTTTCCTAGATTTCATTCTCTGTTGTGTGTGTTCAAGTCTATTTTCCTGTTTGTCATTATTGAGTTATGTTGTTCTCTCCCCCCCCCCCTCCTGCTGTTCTTGTAATGGGTTTTGTTGTTGTTGTTGTTGTTGTTGTTTTGGTTGTTGTTGTTGTTAAGTTGTGTGCGATTTCCCCCTCCATCTTAGTTGTACAAGGTGAGCCAAAAAAAGAGGTTCCTGTTTTTTCGCTATATTTCACTTGATAGGCAACTGATTTTTACGAAACTTCAAATATAGTAAGTATGTCCAGGTGAAAAAAGTTCCTAAAATGTTTTTTGAAGTTTAATTATTGGGCGCCAATGACATGCAAAATTTTAAAAGCCACCATTTTTTCTGAAAATGTGCGATTTTCCAGAATGTGCAATAAATTGGTTGGCACTGTACAAACGGGAAAGCTGGATTTCAAATCGGTTTTTACCAGATTTGGATCTCTCGAAGATTATCCTTAAACATGCAGCATTAACATTAGAAGCATAAAGAAATATGGCATTTTGATAGACAATGACATGGCTTCTTAAAATGCGTATTTATTCGCTTTCTGGGATTCAAACAAAATGAAGATTTCAGGAACCGTTTCCGAATAGGCACACTAACAATGTGTGAAGTTTCGTTAAATTCTGTTGATTAATAAGCAAAATATGGCGATAACCTAGGAACATATTTTTTTCTTTATCTGTTTTTTTTATTCTTTATTTTGTTTATTTTATTTTTTGGCTCACCTTATATTTTTTAAAAGGCCTCAGGTGGCTTGGGGCCATTGATTTCTATGGATGAGATTGAAAGGAGAAATGTGTAACTCACGCGTATATAAATGAGCACGTGTGTAACTTGTGTGTTTGTGCGTATGTATGTGTGTGTGTATGTGTGGGTAGTGTGTGTGTGTGTGTGTATGTGTGTGTATATGTGTGTGATGTGTGTGTGTGTTTGGTGGCGTATGTGAGTGTGTGGGGCAAGCAAGAAGTGGGGACCCTAGCATAATCTTTTCGTAAGGTTCTAAATATTATCCTTTCTTTATTGAAATAAATTCATTTAGCCGTGTTGTCAAAGAGTCCTTGTGATTCACTGAACGTGTATATGCACAAAAAATAAGGTTGGCGGTTTTATTTCTTCTTCATCCTTTTCTGTTTTTCTTTTTTAATTTTTTTTTTAATTTTTAGAAACTACCCTTTTCCTCAACTGACAAATGAATATCCATCACCGACTCATAATAGAAACGTTTCTTCCTTCCTTTTATTTTCAATTCCTCATGTTTTATCCGAAGTGGATGTTTTTTAAATTAGTTGGGGTTTTTTCTAACTTGAGTTACTTTCTGGAACGGACTTACTCGTAAAGAGAATAACACAGTTTACCTGTATGAGCAATCAGGACGTTTCACTGTTGTCTTTTACCCTCTTGCAGCTGATTGACAATAGTAAGAAAGAAAAGAAGAGAAAAGTCATCTTTATTTATCCCCGTGGGAAAATTCATTTTACAATGGTGTACAAACACATTCACATTAATACAAGCGATAATGCATAGATTTAATGACAAATGGACATAGGTAGCGTCATTCATACAAATTATGCATATATACACATCATTGCCGGTCGCCACTGTGCAGCGCCCAGGAACATAGTAGTAGTAACAATATTACACGCATAGGGAATTATACTCATAGCAGAATTATTGGGATACAATTTACTATAATATAAATAGATACCACTACCCGAGCAGACTCAGTAACACTGAAAAAATAATATGTTTGTTAACAACAGGCATTTTTTACATGTTCTGAAATTCAACATACTGAGAAGATTCTTCACTTTCAAAAGCCGGGTACCCATCGACACTGTGTGGAAAGTGCCTTTCCCAAGACCACAACGTCGGGCCCGAGTTGGTATTCGAACCCGCAACCTCACGTTTACGAGTCCGACAGCCTAACCACCAGGCCCCCGACACCACATAAAATCATAGCAGAATCCAGATATCTACAGCCATACAATTCCTAGATATACACATTTGAAGGTAAATTTAATATGTGAAAAGGGCAGGTACACTTTTTTTTTTATGATGGTTCATAGCGTTTCATCAGTAATGTAAGTGAGCTGGATTTTATAGTGGAAGTAATGCCATTCGCAGTGACGACAAAGATGCTGGCGCCTCTATAAACAACTAACTTAAAACTAACCAATTCAACGTCAGTGCAAGTGTCGACATCTGGGTTTTTGTTTGGTTTGGTTTTTGCTTGTTTCTGTGTTTTACGCCCTTTGTAACACTGTGAGGCCATTAAGATTCACACTAAGTATTCTTTGACCCTGTCTGTCGGGGCCAACGGAGGCTGAGAGGAACGCAAAATCCCAGCAGAGCAACGGAGATCTTTGTCCAACGCGGGGATCGAACTCCTGCTCTCTACGGGATAGGCGACGAGCCTACTAGTACTGGGATGCACGAAGCAAATCGTTAGTTTTTCCGACTAAATGCTCCACTCCATCATCGGCTGTACTCGACAGTAGCTCACAGAAACACATGTTTGCTGGGATAGTTAAGATGAAAATTACTCATGTGTTGAATTTACGCTATCATGGAATGGAGAATTTAGTCGAAAAAACAGCCGACTACCTTCCTGCATCCCACTCTAGAGCACAGATGCCGGTCTTTTATCTTCTCATGTCATCCACTTCTTGAATAGTCATCGAGCTGTTCACTACCAGTCCCACACACTTCACACTCATTGACAATGTATTGTAACGACGGGAGGGGACTTAAAGAATAGGTTATATAGCATCATTTTTTTTTTAGACTTTTGACTTCAGACTTGATCTAGATTAGTGAAATGAGTCAAAACTTTCCATACTGGATGGATATAGGCTATTGATAATTTTTCCAAAACTGGGTTCGGTTGAACCTGCTTAAGTGACCACCTGTTTAAGACGGCCACCTTCACAAATCCATCGACTTGCAAATTAAATTTATTCTGTCCATTATCCCTCTCCAAGACGACCACCTGTCTAAAGCGACCGCTTTCTATTCTCGATATTGGGTGGTCGTCTTAGAGAGGTTTGACTGTATTTGCACTTTCGCCGAAAATACTCGAAGAATATCGCAACCAGGGTTGTTTCTTTATCTTAAAGAGTGTGTTCTCAAAGCGTCAGGATTAGCAAAACTCGGTAATTACATCTATCTACAACACTAGAAAATGTAGGTTTGCTATGTGACGAAATCGCTATATCAGTCAAACGAAAAGACCGACTTTCTAAAAAGTTTCCAGAATGCAAATACCCAGTTTTGGAGAAAAAGTACAGTTGAATCTGCTCAAGCGACCACCTGTACAAGACGACCACCTGCATAAACGACCACTTCTATCGACTCCCAATTTTTTTTTATTACAATATCCCTCTCTAAGACGACCACTTGTCTAAAACGACCACTTTTCTCTCGACATTGGGTGGTCGTCTTAGACAGATTTGACTGTACTTTAATTATTGAATCAGGATATTAGAATATTATTCTTTATAGCAAGCTCTATTTTCTGTTCTAACAGAGCTTTATCATGTCCTTAGCAATATCTAAGAATGTCAGAATGGTTTTATTTATCAGTCAGCAGTCAGTGTTTATCTATTTCATCAGTCTGTCTGATATCACAGTGCTAAGGTCGAGTTGACGTAAACGTTCGTTTGTTATTGTGTTAATACAGTTGAATCTGCTTAAACGACCACCTGTTCAAGACGACCACCCGCACAAACGACCACTTTTCACCGACTCCCAAATAATGTTTTTGCTATATATTATCCCTCTCCAAGACGACCACCTGTCTATAACGACCACTTTTTTTCTCGATATAAGGTGGTCGTCTTAGACAGGTTTGACTGCAATAATACAGTCCTCATGATTTTCTCGAGAAAATTCGAATTAATTATGGCAAGAATTATTTCTGTAGCTCCCTTTACGTAGAACTTCCCTTGACAAATATGGACATAGGTAGCGTCATTCATACAAATTACGCATTTATACACACACCATGCCGGTCGCCACTGTGCAGCGCCCAAGAACATAGTAGTAATAACAATATTACAAACATAGTAAATTATACCCATAGCAGAACTATTGGGATACAATTTACAACAATATAAATAGATATCACTACCCCGAGCAGTCCCACGGAACAGAATAAAAAAAAGTGGGCATGATTACTTAGTAAAAAAACAGCGAACTAATTCCTCCAGGTAAAAATAGAACAAGGCAGTGAGTAAAGTCACGTCTCATGAAAACAAAACTGAGGAATAATAAACGAATGTTATGGAAACTAGACCTACATGCGAAGCGTGATACATTTTCATCTTTTTCATTTCTAGTTCTTCAATTTTCTCAAATGTACTATCGTTTATTATAATATTATGAAATTAGCATCGTGAAACTCAGAATGGAGATGCCAAAACTAATTGTAAATTGATAGCTAGTTTTCTAGTTAATTTATACAGCGCAAGTCTATTTATCTATCAGTTTGTCTATCTATCTATCTGTATGTCTGTTTGTCTATCCATCTATCTATCTATCTATCTATCTATCTATCTATCTATCTATCTATCTATCTATCTATCTGTCTATCTATAATATATCTATCTGTCTATCTATCTGTCTATCTATCTATCTGTCTATCTATCTATCTATCAATCCATATGTCTGTCTGTCTGTCTGTCTATCTATCTATCTATCTATCTCTCTGTCTATCTATCTATCTAATGCAGTCAGTATTATTATCTATCTATCTATCTATCCATCTATCTATCTGTCTATCTATCTATCTATCTATCGATTTATCTATCTATCTATCTATCTATCTATCTTTCTATATTTCTATCTATCTATCTATCTATCTATCTATCTATCTATCTATCTATCTATCTACCTATCTATCTATCTATCTATCTAT
>JAUKPP010298765.1:0-19484 GCA_032273245.1 Phyllaplysia taylori
GGCCAATCGGGAGGTCGGTGGATGAGCCCAAAAATCGGGAGTCTCCCGACTTTCTCGGGAGAGTTGGCAGGTATGTGTTTCTCCCTCCACTGTGTCAACTGAATGACACCTATTTATTTCCTGCCCTAAATTTCTTTTTTCATTGTGCATCATGCAAAGATACAACATGGAAGTAATCGCATTATAAAGAATCCATTATCAACATTCATACACTGGGATAGTGGGTAATCACCAAAGTTTTTAAGTCAATGTGGCAGTACAGTATGCAATATGTCTCAACTTTCTTTTCGCAAAGAACCTCTAGAATTAGGGAGTCTAAAAAAGACTCTTGGAGTTACTTTATTCAGTATCCAATCCAAGAATTGGATCGAGTCAATACAGTCCATCAACCCTACTTGTATTGAAATTCCACAAGTTGATCTTCAGCTAAGTTGATTGTTTCCTTGTTACCCAGATCCTCTTCTTCACATTCATAAAACTGTAAAAGCCGACTTACATTTGCCTCCATTTGTCCAGGCACATTACTTCCACAACATACAGATAAACAACAACTTGCAACACTGCGCTCTGTTCATATCACAATCACATACAAGATAAAAGAGTAAAAGCTTGCTAATAGATTTCCAAAGCAAACATGGATATTAATATTAGGACAAAAAAAGGTGCAAAAGATTTCATACCAAAATTGGTCTAGACTACTCCTTGACCACCACAAAATCATAACTTGACAGGATTAGGCTAATATGTAAGAAGATTTAGAGATAGATAGTTTGTATTTGTTCATGGAATATAACCATTAAATATTGTTTTTTTTATTATGGGAAACACAAATAATAATATTTTTAAACAAGTCACCAAAACTGAAACCATGTTTTGGTTTTCAGAGGCACGTGATATAAAACAGATCATGCGTAACATCAAAATCAAAATGAAGTTTATAGTTTTCACTCCATTGCGCATCTTAGTGTTTGGAAATCAGCTTGAATGATAAGTGTGAAAGTGACATAAAAATGATGATGAACTATTTACAAGTAACAATATCATTAATGATGTGTCTTTTTTCTGACTTGAGTAGATTGTAGTCAAAAGCACAAATAATACAAAAAAATGCATAGATATAAAAAAAAATTAAAAAACGGAAACTTTCATCATCATACATATATCGTTATCATTTCAAATTAAAAAACCCAGAAGGGGATGGAGAAAATGCAAGAATCTTCATAGTTTGAAGGTCTACACACAAGTCATGTCAATCCTGATTTTAAAGAAGAAAGGAAATGGAGGGCAGCCTACACTCTGTTGTTGGGTTCTTGTTTTTTCAGTCACGTTTTGCAACGTAACGAGGAAAGAAAGGAATGCAAGCCAGACGGAAAAGCCGCACATTAAATTGCGACACCATCCATTATCAAACATTTGTGCCTCTCCTTTTGTAGGCCTACTTTTAGAATAAGGCTATAAGGCTACCAAGCACACCATAAGACTCTTTCACTCTCTTCCTCTGCACTCATCACCTCTCTCTTTTTGTGGGGGGAAAGACACAATGTGTGTAGATAACAAATAAGCTATTATTACTTTACTAATAACTGCTATGCTTACAAGCAATGTTGCTGAAGAAAATTTGCTTGTGTATATACAAACAAACAAAATCATACTGCAGAGCAGTCTTAGCCGAAAATCAGTTTTCAAACCGGGAACGAACATCCCCCTGAAATGGTAGGGATTAAGGAGCTCCCCAGCCTGTATGGCACTAGTGCTACGTTTAAGTAAATTGGTGAACAAGTTGCGTCTGTACAGATGGTAATTCCTAAACACATTTTTTGACAAACATTGAGAATCTCAACATAGTGGTTTATAAGTTTTATACTGGTACCCTAAAAAAAATACATCTATCACCTTCATGCATAAAAAAGATATAAATAAAGTTGTCAGTCAGTTGGTCACCTTTATCATTTGTAAGTGCTGTCTTTACAAAACTAAAAATGACATAACCCAGTTCTCCAACTCTGTCCCATGCACACTGAGATCTTCCAACGAGTCGCTCTTAAAAAGTCCTCATCTCATTCTTCACACACGTCTTGAAGGCTTCCCATGAGTTTTGACTGTGCATCAGGTGGGACTGAAAAGTAGACAGAACATGTAAAATTCTTAATAATATAGCAAACAAGATTAAAGAGGAACAACAGCAGCAGCAAATGAATTGCCGTAATTTATATTGTAAACACAGGAGTGCTTATAATTCCGTATTTTCTCTTCAATGCAGTACATATAATAGAGTCCATACAAAGAAAGAAGTCAAATCTCTCCCCAACTCATACTATATAAAACCTTGAAACTTTAAAAACACTTGTTCCAGAACCAGGATCTGATCAGATGAGAAGTGACTGCAGTGCAATATTATAAAAACAAATCCTTTGAATTTAAATAATAAAGGTTACAAGTTCACTGCTCAAACATTTTTGCTTAGAGCATACTAGCTGCTTTGTCACCTTCATACCCCAACCCTATAACATGGGTGTTGCTACTACAAGTTCCCAATACTAAGACCAGATTCTCAAAAGAATTCTAAAAAAAAAACACTGCCCAAATAATGGAAAGAAAATAAAATTTCCTTGATAAAATTAAAATAGACGGCACATTTGTCCTTCACCTGAGCAAAAATATGGGAAAACATTTTGGCTGATATCATTTATCAACATTTCCGTCATAGTAATAGTAAAGACTGAAGAGTAATACTCATGCCCTGTATATAAGGGATAGACCAAGTTGCTTGTCCTTACCCTCGCTCCTCTATGCAGTCTGTCCTTCATGATAGAGATAAACTCCTTGTGGGAAAGGTGGCCATCGCCATCTGTGTCAAAGATATTGAAGACTGTGCTCACGATGTGGCTGCTCAGGGTGAAGCCCGTACACACCATCACAGCACGCTGGAACTCCTCTGTTATAAAAACACAATTCATATCGACTCAATGAGCATAGATGCCACACAAGTAGCCTCATCATACGAATTTAAAAATAAACCTATACAGTGCACTCTGCAAATGTTTATCTTCAGGGTTTTTTTCAATTCCAAGACCCTCTAGTTCTCTACTCAAATGTGACAAAATGATGAAAGCTGAACTTGGATAAATTGATAAGTTTTTTCCCTAACCTGACGACATTAACTCAATTGTAGGCAACTTACCTGTATCAGATGTAAATAAATACATGAAAAGGATTTTTTTGTGAGTTTATCTTTGTTCAAGTTGAAAACATAAAAAAAGGAAAAAGAATCACCAAAAGGAGAGCAATACTAGAAGGTTTTGGACCCTGTGAGGACAGAGTTTCAAGCTGGTTTGAGGGCTTTCATGGCATGCTTTCAATTCCTAAAAGTAAAAGGAAATATATAGAAAGAAGCACTCAATCCCTCAATAACATAGTAATAATATTGCTATTGTGGTGAGGACTGAGACAAATCACTTAGCACTGGCCTCTGAGGTGTTATGGTTAGGCTCTTCACATATCACACAGAGGACAGGAGTTTGATCCTCATATACTGCACCAGCATCTCCGCCTTGCTGTTGGGATATGAAGTCCCTCTCTGCCCGAGTTGGACCAGACGGTCAGGGTTGATATAGCTTGCCTTTAAAAATGACCATTAAGTATTTTAAAGGGGCATGAAACCCAAATCAAGCCATATAAATCACTAAACATGGTCCATCTTTCCGGTCTTTTTTTGCTTAAAAATAGTAAAAGTAAAAGTAAAACATTCCCCCTGATCCCCCACCTGTACAAAAAGAAAAAAATGTAAGAGAGGCCCATATCCCATTTACCTTGTGAGACAGGTTGCTGGGCGAAAGTGTACATCTTCATTGCAATTGCAAAGTCATCAAGGTTGTTCAGGAACTGGCAAAATTTCTTGAATTCTGTAAAGGAAATCCCCTGTATAAAAAAAAAATAAAGTAAATCATAAAAAAACCAAATATAGCGAGCAGGGAACAAAGGAAGTTTTCCAATGTTTCCGGGGGGGAAAAAAGGCCAACTGCAAAATAATATACAAAATCTTTTGAGATATTTTCTGTCAAAGCCTTATTGATACTACTGATAATTCAAGAAAATAAACCCCACTTTATTACAGACCCTTGTGTAAAACAGTATTTCTCAAAGATAGCTCACTTATGACTTAATTTATCACCGGCACTGTGGTGTAATGGTTAGGCTCGTTGCCTGTCATGCAGAAGACCCGAGTTCAATCCTGAGAGCGGACGATCTGGTTTTATTTTGCTGGGATTTGTTTGCCTCAGCCAGGGTTGGGCCTGACACTAGTGACAGGCAGGATTTAAGTAGCCATTCTCTTAAATGACTTGCAGTGTTGCAAGGGACGTAAAACTGGTAACCATACCAAACTAGAGTTATCATTATGACAGCCTATAAATCAAATTGCAATACAATAAACCTTATCTACCAGTACAAACTCCCAACTATAACCTTACCAACAAGTAAGCCATCTATTCCCAGTGGATGTTGACAAGCGCTCAAAAGTGGTCTGCTCTGTTTTTTTATTTTAGTGTCAATATGGCCCTAACCCACTTCCTGGCGCTGAAATCATTTTAGTGTCCGTAGTATCGTAATTTTATCAGGGGCCTCACTAAAGCAAAATGATTTTACTCTACTCATGGCCAACTGTCATATATGACAAAACAACCAAGAACATGGACTAAGATCATTAAATGATGGTCTATTGAATATTATGCCAGGATGGATTTTTCCCCCTACAGGAATCACAACATGAAATGGAAAATTGGTAATCTTACTTTCTTAACTCACTCACTGCCGGCTATTTGTTAACAAGTGCATCTCTGTGTGCCGGCCATTTGTAAACAATTTTCTAACTCCCACTGTTGCTCAAAAGCTTATCCTAGAGCTTTGAAATTTCTTATGCAGTAGAAACATATAACAAACAAAAACACTGCCAAGTATTATCAATGTAAGTCATTTAGTCTAATCATAAATAATTCTTGAAAATCCGGCCAAAATCGGAAGACAAACTTATTTTTTTCACGGAGCTTGAACTGCTAGACACAGCGCTAGATCTAGAAGCCCTCTCTTCCCCTCAAGGAGAGATCTGTGTTGATATCATCACCATTGGCAAACAAAACAGACTCGACAGCCCTTGACAGGCCTTTACATACGCTGCGCTTCGGTAAAAAAAAATTTCAACATTTTAATTTCTGCCAATGACAAGAACGGAAACTTACTGTAAACAGGTAGGCCTACCACTGGATTGCGGCGAACTGTATGGGTAAATGTATGAAAAAACTCGCCCGACACTCTTCCGTAATAGAAGTCTGCGGACATTGACCCTCACCCGAAACTGTTTGGTAGCAGCAGTGAGTGAGTTAAAGTAGGCCTACTGGCCCCCCACTCACCTTCTCATTAGGCATTCTTTCCCTCACTCTGTTGAGGCATTCTTCCACATCACCACGATCCAGGTTGGTATACCTTGAAGGGACAGAGAGAAAGAGAAAATGTTACCTTGAAGTTAGTTGTTAATAGAGGCACCAGCATCTTAAGCCGTTTTAGCCAAAAATAACAAATAATAATTAGCCATGTAACAAAATAGACGGTCTCATCTTCACTAAAACTTGAACATTTAAATACACAGTAACTCAGATACATGTATAACGACATCGTCAGATTCAAATAAATGCAAGTTCCATGTAAATGCAGAAGCTTGTGAGCTCTCCCAAGCACTGTGCCGTTAGGCGGAGACGACTGTGTGAGTCAACTGGCTCAAATAGGACACACAGCTTCAATCTCATATTAAATATTTTTCAAACACTTCAACACAGGCTCTCTCCCTATGTTGAACTTGAAATACTGATTTGGTTTTATTTGGTTCTTTAGTTCTTTGTCCCTTGATACACTGGACGGTAATTTTTAGAGACAGGCTACTGTCAGTCAGCGCCAACCCTAGCTGAGACGGATATATCTCAGCAGAAAGACGCAGATGTTTGTCCCCTAGCAGGATCAAACTCCGATCTTCTGCATGATAGGAGAAGAGTCAAACCACTACAACACATACGCCGGTGTAACTACTGAATACTGAAATCATGAACCAGAGTGTATTTACGGACCACTTACCTGAGAAGGATGCGAGCAAACTCCACCTCAGAGATGGTGTTGAGTCCTTTGCTGAACTCGAGAAACTCCAACTCTATCACTTCACTCTGTAGGTTCTCCATAAACCTGGAGATGAAATATTGTTATTATTTTTTAGGCTTTACAGCACTATTGACACCTTTAGGTTCATTGAAACATACCATACCAAAAAAAAGGTAAGGGTGGGATGAAAGTTGTTTACGGAGTTTACGGACATAAGTAAAAAATATATAACGATATACAAGAAAACACAGTTTAAAAAAACGTAAATAGGCAAACCAAAAGGTGAAGATCTCTTGCCCCGGTAATGAAAAATCCTTTACAGAGGAAAAGATTTTAAAAAAGACCCAGAATGAAGATTCATAAACCCAAGAAAACGGAGAGTGTGGACAGAACTTTGAAAACAGTTTCTCAAATCAGTGAGTTGAGATCCATACAAACAGTACTATACTGTATATATATATACATAACTCATGTAGCATGCTGGATTATGCAAGGTATGTCAGGCATAGCATGCGCATGTGAAGACATTTTTTTAAAAATGCCTTCTTAGAAAAAGTGACTGGTTACCTGTGGAAATCTTTGTACTTGAGAACATTTTTCCCATTTCGGCCAAAGAAATGCACTAGGAGCGTGGTGTCAGGAATCTCGGTATTCAAATCCTGTGGGAAATTACAGCTGTTTAAAAAAACTTGAACAATATAATGATTATGAAACATCAGATATGATACACTATCAGATAAAAAGGGCAATGCAATATATAGTAACATCTGCAACATAATCTTTAACTATTGAAATGAGTTGTTGAAAGTAACTTATTTATAGAGGCGCAAGCTCAGTTTGCCCTGTTTTAGCCTCTTTCAAGTTGTGACTAACAATGTTTGTGGTGTCTGATAATAAAAAGTACATTTAAAACAAAGAAAAATTACCATTCTGTATCTCCGCAGAAGCGAATTACAGGGGACTAGAATAGGATCTGGCAAACTTGTGATTTAATAATTACATCTTTTTCAATAGCCTATGTGTAACAGTTAGTTCACTGAATCATCACATGAAAACAATTTATTAATTCAAGTAGGGAAATTCATTCAAACTATCTCAGCAATGCAAACAATATAATGTAGAAATTCTCCAAACTTCTCTAAAATGCATTAGCCCGCCTCCCGTCTCCCACTGAGGCTGTCTCTTGCCCTCACCAACACACAATCTACTATTCCACTGTTTTGCTAATTTCACTTTCAGATTCTGTTCTATTAAAATCCACATAATGCACCTAAATCCAATCATTACATTATTATAACTTTCGAAGTTACAGTCGTGAGAAGTTGTATTCAAATTCAAAAGAGCATGCATGACAAGAGATTCAGAATTATTTGAAAGCAGTATTGTGTGCATTAGAGGTAAATGGTAAAGAAAAAATGTAATGAGAAGATGTGACTGAGCATTCACTTAAAGTAAGTTAAAGAAATAGGTGCTGAACATTTGTGCTTGTTGAATAACTTGAACCTGTGGATACTTTCTTACCATCACAAAACTGGAGGTAAAGAAGAAAAATAACAATAGAACCATAGATAAAGATAGAAACTCTCAAGCCAAGAAATGAGTGGTGACCAATAGATAAATTCACAATTTTTGTATAATTTTTAAGTCAAGAAATGAGTGGTGACCAGTAGACAAAATTAACAATTTTTCGGAGAATTTCTAAGTTAAGAAATAGAGGTGACCAATAAATAGAATTAACCATTTTTCTTCTCTTTATAAAGCAACGAAGTGTTTCAATATCACAAACCAGCTGACCAGCTTCATACTACTTTTGCATGCCATTTTCCCAGAAAAGCAAGCCTTAAATAAGAGGGGGATGCATAAGACCAAGACAACCAGAGCATAGCGGCCACTCTACACACAACATATCATAGTCTAAGCTAAGTTCTACTCGTGCAGCAGAAACAAAACCATTTCCCTCAACACTTCAGTGGGTTCATTGTTTACTAACTTTAACTATGGGAATGGGATGACTTGCTTGGTTAGTCATGGTCAAGTTGACACAATCTATAAATACTTGAACTAGTTTGGAATGGAGTTTGAGTCAAATACAGGTAGAAAAAAGCAAATCTAAAATCTGAAGTGAATTAAACTGTTCAAAGTGAAATCTGAAGCGAATCTAAGTAAACATTCTAAGGGATTAAAATCTTTGTACGTTGAAACTGAAAATAATCTGTTCCCTTAAATACCACTTAGTGTCCCTCCTAACCCAAGCACACATCACCTCAATTAATAGTCACAACGCACATATACTCTCAAGAGGCAACCACATCAGACATCTCTCAAACCATACTGACATTTGTAATACAATGTAGGCCTATACATGTAGGCTAAGTATAATTTTTTTTTTCTTTCATAACCCTTGTAATCTCACTTCCAATACCAAGAAGATCAAATCCCTGGTTGTTTCGCAAAGGGGTGAATATCATGAAGAACATAATGAACTATTCACCCCTATGTAATAGCACCAGCGAAATATACACGAGTGTATTGCAACACACACACAAAAACAACAAATTCAAATTCAACTTTCCCAAGTTCCCCTACATGATCTCCAAAACTGGTATCAGTGAAAAATAGATACCATTGTATTCTTTCAAGAAAAATATATTGGGTTTGAAATTGGTTGGTTAATTTGACATGTTAAAACCTAATACAGGTCTGATTGACAAACTTGCAAATTTAGTTAACAAAATACGTGTAAAAATACCAGCTATGAATTCATAGATCATCTGATGATGATGACATCCCTAGTCAAATCCATTGGGGAAATGCATAGCGCCCATGACGCTTCCCCATAACAATAAATTATTTCACTTTGGTGCATGCAAAACCATAACCTTTCATGCAAAAATACATTCTCAAATAACAATGCTGACATTGTAATTATGCAAAACATCCAAACAAATAAAATAGTGGAAAAGACATTGGACAGTGACGTAAAATAACAACAATGTTACACAAAATGTCAATGAATAGATTATAGAAAACATCAACGTGTAGAACCAAGAACCCTTGTTAACACAGCTCTTGCATATATATAGGCCTGCATGTGTTAATGTGTACAGCCTAGTTCACCTAAAGTCAACATATTGAGACTAAAAAGAAACTGCTCCCTTTCAGCACCGATAACTGTGTATAATTTCAAGACAGAATGTTTTTGAGAGCTTTCAGCCTTGTCTACACTACTTCTCGGACACCTTGATCAGAAAGTTGAGGTAAAATTTCCATATAACATTTGATCCAGCCAGGTTGTTCTGTAAGAACGGACACTGTCTGACAATAACCAACCTACAAATTTCTGATATAAATTAAACTTATAAGAGGCAATTTCAACACAGTGTGTGTGTCTCGTATCAGCTACCGGTGTCTGTGGGGCAATGGTTCGGATCTTTGCCCATCATGCTAAAGACACGAGTTTGATCCCACAGGGGAGGGGTCAATGGCCAAGCAGTAGTGTGCTCGCCTACAGACAAGGAGGTCCCGGGTTCAAATTCTGGGAGGTTCACCAGGATTTTGTTTTTGTTTTAATGGCTCTGACCCCTGTCCTATCGGAGATGAAAATAAAATTCGTAGGTCTTGCCCCGTGAATGACCTAACAACAGTGTTGCATGGGGCATAAAACCAAAACCAACGAAGACCGATCCCACATGCGGTTGAGCAACTGCCTTCTTCAGATGGGGTTCGTCCCTCTATGCCCAGGTTTGCCCTGGCAGGGTCGAACTAACATGTCTCTTAAATAACCTTACAGTGTTGCAAGGGACGTAAAACTAACAACCAACTAACATCTTATCAGATGACAAATCTAACACTAACACGTGTGGTCAGTCACCCTGGGACGGGTGAGGTGAGGCGTGCCAATGTTAACAGCAGAGATAGGAACTGTTTGATGCGCGCAATGTGTGAGTGCATATATTGTATATGTAGGCCCTATTTAATGAAACGGATAAAGCAAAGGCATTATAGTGTGTTACTGTTAGCTTCAGCTGTTGAATAGTGACTAAATCTCTCTGATCTGTCAGAAACAGGTAAAAAAACCCAGACAGAAGTAGATTCGGAAAATAGGAACACATAGAAAGAAGAAGAAGAAGCAGACCGCACCAAAGCCCTCGCCAACCACCTGCATTGACATGATGCGGCCCAAACAAGCAAAAAATGGGACTACTGAAAGATGTTGACTTTAAGCCGAGTTCTTGCAGACTCGACTGTAATTATACAATATAGCCATCAAACACCTCAGACCATATTTAACGTTAGCAGGTGTTGGCTACACATAATCTGTTCTCATTCCCCCCTGAAATCTGCCCTAAAGGTGAGTTTATACTGCAATCTCCATTTAATACAGCCATCAAACACCTCAGACCAGATTTGACATTAGCAGGTGTTGGCTATACATAGGCTAATATGTTCTCGTTCTCCCTGAAATCTGCTCTCAAGGTAAGTTTCTACTGCCATCTTCGAGTGTATGTACTTCCCAAACTATACTGTAGGGATGCAAACATCCGGGATGTTGTAAAACTTGATTTTCTACCCTGGATGATGGATTATAACCCTTTCTCGCCCCAAATCTTACATTTCTTATTCAATTTGACAAGTTTGTACCATTTCCATTAAACATTTCTATGGAAAAAGGTTGAAAACAATTTTTCAGAAACAAACTCAACAACGAAAAATTATACCACGAAACAGAATTCATTTTCGATGTTAGAATAATTTTGCATTCCATTTACTCCTTGTCCTAAGGAATCATTCCTTATCTAGATAAGTCTTGGATATCTTAATGTTAGTTTGGACATTCCCATTCCAGTACTTGCCCTCGCTCGCCGCCGTAAGCCCTTCACAAGAGTGAAAAGTTGGTTACGCTTGTGCAACTTTTAATAGACAGAACTAGACCTTCTTCTACAGTAATCCCTCAGGGTAAATATGTTCCTAGAAAGGCATCACTTGACATGATGGATCTTGATTCCCTGAGCTGTTGATGCTTTGCCTTGACATTCTGAGGTCAATCATACATTTAGATGTCAAGCCGTATCGAGGAAGCTTTGTCTTTCTGGCTTATTCAGAAATTTGAAGTCACTTAAATATTAATAGACATCAGCTTCTTTTGCTGTTTTAGCCGATTGTCTTTCTGGCTTTGTCCTCGATGCGACCTACAACCTGTCAATATGAGCCCAAATTCGCATTTTGGCCTTATAAAGTTATTGGTTTCACTAAAAAGCCATTGTATTTTCCTTTCAAACAGTGGAAAAACTATTGCACTAACTCAAATAGGCACTGACAATCAGTTGATACTTAAGGTGCAAATTCACACATCCAAGTATAAACAGAAAAAGTGAGAGAAATACCTCCTGTACTCTCCATTGACTTTTCATTTCACTGGTAAAAGCAGAGAGCCTATCCTGGAGGGATTACTGTAAAAGTAGTCTAGGACAACAGATACCTCAAAAGCACACATACACACACTGATATTGACACAAGTACAACAACTTTGACTTTGACGCAGGCACACAATACTGAGAGCAAAATTGATTTACGCTTTAAGTGACAAACATATATATATATATATTGCTTAAACCAGACTGCTACTCATACCAAAAAAAACCCACGAAAGTCTACAAAAATTTGATGCAACATTTATAAAACAATTCATACGATATATACAAAAAATATAAATGCATATATATTTTCAATCTTTACACTGAACTCTACAACAGCAAACAATCATCACACATCACTATTTCACTAATTTGTTCTCTCTATTACAATCTTGCACAACTCATGATGAGAACTTCATATATATATGCAGCCACAGACACAAACACACAGACATATCTTGCCCTACATTACGCTTGCTGCAGCTGCGTTAAAATGTATGCCGACTTGAAATGAATAGTATGCTGCGGAGGTAAGGCACCCACCAACACATAAAGACATGCTTTGAAAAAGCCAGGGGGCGAAACAGCAAAAAGAAAGCAAATTTCCTTCAACCTCTTGCTAGATAGAAACTGCAAAGATACCTGGTACTTGCCCTGCCTCTTTATTGAGTTTCTATTCAGTATTCGTACTTATTTTCATAAAGTGATACTGTTACAGAAGAAAAACTATTACCATAGGAGAAATTTCATCCTTATCTTTCTGTACAACTGATACATGATCGACTGGAGGCTTAAAATCAACGATCTTTCTCTTCACAACGAACACATGTTGATATTAAAAGTTATAAAACAAATATTCCACTTCCAATCTTGCTTTATGAGGCTTTTGAAAAAGAGGGATTGACAAAAATGAAATCATTATTTTTCCAGGTTTCCTCTGAGACATTCGTTGATCCACTAAAAAATCACCTGAGTCTGAAGACTGCATAAGATAGTGAGAGCAATAAAAGAAACAACAAACTGTGCTCATAACATCAAGAAAAATTGCAATGCAAAAAGATGGTTGTGAAGCCCAAAAAACATGTTTTCAGCACAACACAGACCATGTGCATGTGATGGTGGTGGTGGTATAAGTACTAATCTAAACATGATGGAAGAAAAAAGAACTGTCATTCATGACTGTGTAGTGACGAAACAAAACATACTTGAGAACCCGTGGACTTGCCCTGGTCAGTAGCTGAGTGGTCTGGGTTGCTGGCCTCCTCTGACTGTTTCTGCCCGTTGCTGAATACTTTCTCTAGCTGTCAAGAGGAAGAAACATTCCACTGGGAGGTTAGTCCACACGCAACAACGATACGGGTGAAAGGTGGTGAGAAAGGCAAAATTCTGACAGATACCTTCTTTGTGCATTTGGGAACAAAGCAATTCGTTGCCTTGGAACCTCTCTTCTCAATCTCCCACTAAGGTCGCGGATTTCCTTTGAAAGGATGTTTAAGATGGAAGAAGGTATTCTTCAGCAACATGTCTTTACCGAAGACCATGAATTACAGGAAAGATTATTTCATTGTTTTGCTTAGTTGAAAAGACCTGAATTAACCGATGATTACAAACTTCAATTTAGAATAGAATCTCAAGTTTAAGCTCCACATTCTAAATTGTTTCAGTTGTGAAGTATTTCCCAAAGGTATAAGATTTATGGCGTCATAAAAAATCTATCCTGTTTCTGTTTATAGAGAGTCCGAGTGCATTTTAGAGGCTAATTGGCACTTGCCGGATAAAGTGAAGCAAGCAAACTTTCAAGCTCATTTAATCCTACCCCATAACTTTCTTTCTTATGTTTATGATAATCTCTGACAAACCTATGACAAATACTTCAACCCAATGTGATAAAACCTATCCATTTAACATTAAGAAAGGCAAAACCTGCCTACCAAAAGATCACTCCTTTAATTCAGGCTTAAACAGCCCAAGAAGCTGGTGTCTCCTTAACTAAATAACTTCCTTTAATTCACGTCAACAGAAGATGTGCCATGGAAGAATGCTTACATGTAACAATCCCAATGTTTTTTCTCAATCTCTCCTTTAATTCATGGCCTTATAGTTTAAACTCAAAAGTTATCAAATCAAGATGTACACGGCATTAAGTGATGAGGTTTCAACCAGCAGAAGAGCAGAAGAACGGCCGCTGATGGCTGGGTGGATACTGGAAGACGCTGGGCAATTGTCATCAGTTGCTTTATCATTTAGATATTGTTATGAGTTGTTAAAACTTTAATTTTATTATTCAAGGGGGCGATGGCTTACCGGAAAAAAATTCAATGCCTGTCATACTTAAAGCACAAGAGTAGGCACCACAAACGATGAGGGCCATGCATTTGGGCCAGTGTTTTAAGACTCTCAATGAACATAGAATTGTAAAATTTTATAACAGCGTTAAATGCGCAATTTGGCAGTTCTGCAGCAAAAGAAAGAAGCAGTTAGTTTGAATGTACTGCGAACAAAATGGACGACTACAATTACTTTCCTGTTAAAAGACGGGACCCAAGAAAATAATAAATTCAACAATAAAAAATGTTTAAAATAGGAGATTACGAATCTGAATTGGTGCTTGAAATTCCATTTAAGTTAAAGGGATTCATAAATTCCCTTCCCTACGCGAAATATTAACAGCTACGCTCCCACACAATCAGGATTCTGCGCCGCCCGCCCGCCCCCCCCCCTGGTCTTGCTGTGACTGAACATTTGAAGACTAAGGGCATACAGTCATAACAGAGTATTATAGTTAACTGTCTTGTTTTGGAATTGATGCTTTGCTATTGAGTTGACCAAATGTCTGACAGGTAAGTAAAACATCTTTAACACTTATTATTCTCGATTGTTTTGATTTGAATACAATTAATGCTTAACTCATGCTCTGAACTAAGGTAAAGAAATGTCTGATAGACATCTAAGACTCCTATATGATTAACAACATTCTGAAATATTTTGACCATCTAATGGACACTTTGACCTAGGATCAGTTTTAGTGAAAGATGCATTGAGTAGGTTTTTTGGTGTTTTAAAAAAAAATGGAAATGAGCAATGTAAATACTATGTATTATCATTATTATTATTTCAGTCAAATATCCTTTACAGTGAGTCGACATGCCAGCTACACTATACAGTTGTTAACTACTAAACCCCATGCAGTAGAATAGGTGCTATTGTACATATAAAAGATACAACATGAAGTTCCAGGTAAGCTAGAGGATGCGGTTAAGACAACACAAATTGTGTTATGTAGCACCCGGAGAGGCACAAGCTGCTTCAAGATAACTTTTTTACACTCTTTTCCCTTTTTTTCTTGACTGATGAAAGTAGACAGAATCTGTTCAAGGACCAGGGAGAAGCAAGCAATAGTTCAATCCCTTACTCGATTTTATGCTAGAAAAACCCAGGGCTATTTTCATTGCAGTGCATTTAGATCTGCCCCCTCCTTTCTGGGTAATCCCGCTGTTGTTACTATTTTTATCGAGTAAGGGAAGGTCTATTGATAATGTCTGTAGAGTTCAGTCAGGATAACAACACACAAGCACTGAATTGGTAATGATTGGTCGGGTAAAAATGGAGGGTGTACACGGGATGTCCACATCTAATGAGGATAAATTATACAAGTCTAAGATTTCACAAAAGACGTCTAACCACATGGAGAAAATGCTTTTTCTTCTTTTCCACTGTAAAAACTGGAACTTAGCCATGCACTGAGTGGTACCAAGACAAACTTTGAGTAGCATTTTATACCTTTTGCTTCCACAAATAATGTCTATCATTTAAGTAGGATATAAAACAGGATCTGCTGATATATCTAGTAAATTGACACTACATGAAAATGATTAATTTTTACTTAGAAGTAGAAGGCTTTATCACGACAACTAGGCAGGCCATGTAAATCTGTGATATTTATCTTGAGAATAAAGTCAAAGAATATTAGAGACCACCCTGAATTCAAATGTTCGGCCTTTTCCTTACTTTGAATTACATAGGCAAATTTTTCACAAAATAACCAACAAGCACCCTGCTATGTGCATGTGTGTATGTGTCTATGTGTGTGGGTGCATGTAAAAGCAGCGGCATGTGTACAATGCATGATGCATGCACAGGTGCTGTAGTCAAACTTGGAATATCTGATATTTTCAAAGGCATGCCAACATTTCTAGGATCAACATCAAATCTAAACACTACTTTAACCACACATCTTTCTTTTTAAAAACATTTGGAAAATAATAAATTTGAAGGAAAATCAGGTCAAGTTTGTGTATCTATATAGACCCAGATGTTTGATCACAGATTACCATTAATCGCTCGCTTCAAAATTAAATCTGGAAATTTGGAGAATGCAAAATGTGATAACTCTTCATCCAATCTGCAGTGCAAAGCCAATCCTAGCTCTCAATCCAAAACCACCTGTTATGAATACTTGAATAGTAAAGTAATGACAATAGTGGCATAACAAACATATTATAATGATAATACTGGGGATGTAGTAATGTACAGTTTTATGTCATAGGACGTCCTGGGCATGCTTGTATGCAAGGAGCAGCAGCAAAAATAGAAAAATTGTTACAACAGCTTCGAATGTCAGGCTGCAAATGAAATCATAAAAACAATGCTTTATGAAACATGGTACTCGTTTGATGCTCTTGAGTATATATGGCAGAGCAAGTATTATTATATACAACATAAATGCAAACAGACATTAGAAACCTCCGGCAGACGAAAGCAATTTAGAACTGACAATGGTGTCAAGCAATCTTTGTCCAACAAAGTAGGATCAAATCATGAATGATTCACAGAAACTTCTTCTACTTCCCAGCACTCACTCTCACTGAGGGCAACACACGCCAGAGCAAAGAGGATTTCAATGTATGACTATTTATTCTTTGTATATATACTCTTTTTACATTGCTGCCAATGCTATAGGATCAAGCTGAGAGATGTTTATTCCTACAACACAGGTGTCCAGGAGGGGGGTCATGATGCACCCGAAATATTACAAAAAAATGAGTGACATGAACCCTTGTGAGGTCCCATTTATGAACATAACTGAAACGGCCTGATAGATTCTTCAGATAACCAATGTGTTTCAATACGAAAAAAAAACCTTTGCAAAATGAAGTGCAAATGGTACCCTGAATTACCCTGCTCAAAGACTAATAATGTACTTCAGAATATTTGGCAACATTTATTTCATTACATTTCATCATATCAGGCAACCAAAAAGGACTTGATTGTGAGATGAGTAGACAAAAATTCAGTACTATCTGCATATTTGACAGACTGAAACAAATATTTTGTGAAGGAGAAAAGATAGACCCAAGTATCTGAAACTTAAACAAATGTACAAATGTGTGTGACCCATGCAGAACATTGAAACCTGGAAGAAAAGAGAGCAAAAAATAGTTCACAATCTATCTTTTGTCCTCTGCTATTGTAAAAAATATGTAAGTGCAACCTCTTGAGTAAGTCAGAAAATTGCATCCATTAACAAGAGCAAAAGTGTGGACTAGAAGAGACAAGGATCCACAAACAAGCCAGGGTACCAAACTCCACAGAGACAAGACGCATCCCACGACCCAGCGAAAAAGAAACACATTTCACAATAGTTGGCACAACTTTGGGTAAAGGGAACACATCTAAGTAATAAAAGAACATTTTTATAAACAGTGTCTGTGAGCTTGTCACCTGAAACAAAACATTTGGAAGGATTGTACAAACATTCATTCTCATCTTCTAAGCTCTCTCTCTTTTCCTCACCTTCTCTCTCTTTAATATCACTCTGCCATGCTGAACCTTCTGGCTCCTACCTCCACCCACATCTTCTTGGCTCTTACTCAGTAAACTTGCTCTCATGTGCTTCAGTGATTTTGTCATATCAATGAAAGCTTTCAGCATTTTTAGAAACAATATATTGGCCAAAACTGGTATGTATCAGGTAGTAGGAACATGGAACAGTTCTTTCATATGTTTCAAGTAAATCTTTTTTGTAAATAACAAATTTATGATACTGTAATGAAATAAAAACAATGTTCTCACAAGAAGAAAACTAATGGCTAAAATTAAAACAACTATAGAGTAAAGAGGACACCACGAGGCAAGTATTTGAAGTCACCAAGGGCCAGCCTTCCTTTCCCCAAGCTTTAAACCTCCCTACTTTCCAAAACCAAGGCCAAAACTGAACTTTTTCACGGAACAAAGGCCGCTATGAGTGAAAGACCTCACCACAATGTCACAAATGCACAGTACCTACTGAAACTAGAGAAAAATAAAAGGCAAGAAAGATCTAGAGAGAGCTACTCTAGGCAGAGATTGTTATGATGAGGCAAAGCACAGGTAGGTCCTGGAGGCTACTGGCTATAACTACAGCAGTAGATAGTTATATTTAGATCCAATACTTGGTGAGAGCTGAGCTGAGAGAAGACTCACAGAGAAGATAAGCAAGTAACCCAACACAGTTCTTGATACAAATTGATTAAATCATTGCAAGATCTACAACTTAAAAGTAATTAAACAATGATTGCTGATTCAAGAGAAATATATTAGACCCCCCCCCCCCCCCTTTTCCTTAAAAAAACACACCAAAAGAAACCCCCAACAAATAAAGACCCACAAGAAAAACAAACCACCTTCGAAAGTGTGTTCTTTCTCAGGACCACTTAATACCAACAGGAACTATAACCTCTCATTACCCTATCTGAAACCAACAATTGACATGGTACTCTCCCTTGGTCTAAAAACGGGTGATAATCTTTCCTCAGTGAATAAAATTAAATCCCTTTCATTCGAACATGCCCTTCCTAAATGCACACACACATAATATATTATTTCCACAAGCAAGCTCGCATCTTGTTAAGTTGATTATATAGCTAGGGAGGAAGGGGTAGGGAAGAAGGAGGGGAAATTTCACCCAGCGAGGATCAAGACATCTAGAAAACCCCAAAACAGAAACCAAAGTGTTCCCAACTTACCTTTCCTTTTACATTAAATCTTTAGAAATTCACTTAACCCTATCTTACGCCACATAATGGTGGCAAATTACTGAAAGAACTTTCAATTCACCCTTTTAAAACTATGGCTTGGAATTAAATCATTTAATTTAACAGGCGGTACATGGATGCTGATACAACTGATACAATATCATACATTTCAACAGTAAGATTTGGTTTGTGCCTCCTCTACGTAATAATTTTGCAGAAAAATACTTATTGGTGCAGCTAGAAAAATTGGATTTCAAAGAAAAGGTCACTACCGTTCCTGTGATTTTTTTTTGGCACATGCAAGAACTCACTGCTTTGAATCTGCCTATCTCATCTTTCTTAATTTCTCAATGACAGACTGTTTAAATGTGAATGCTACACAGGATTTTCTTCATTTCATAAATTGTTGACATAATGAGTAGCCTTACTAATGAAATGGAAAAAAAAAGTTCTCTTTTTCGAAAATTTTCTTCAACTCTTAATATGTTTTAGCAGTAAAATGAATTACACCGTTCACAGCAACTCTTTTCTTTACAACTTATCTTTGCACTAAAATTGTTGTCTGTGAAGCTGGACTGCACCCATTCATAACTGCTCTTTACTTCACTTGAATTAGCATCTGCAGAAATACTTTACAATTTTGGAGAAAGGCAATGGAATGTGTAATTTTTAAAAATTTTCTTGCTGTGTGTGATCTTGACTTTCATCTTAACTCTCATTATCGCTATTATTATTATGGATATAGGTTATTTGTAGGAGAGCAGCCTTAGGTTGGTAAAAGCAGCAATTGCATCATCATTGAGGTAAGCTCCAGCGCATGCAGCACAAACCTTGTGGTGGGTGTTGTAACAAGACTACATCCATGGCGGGGGGGGGGGGGGGGGGGGTAAGGGGCGGGGGGGGGGGAGGGGCAATA
>JAUKPP010298876.1:0-17963 GCA_032273245.1 Phyllaplysia taylori
CCCACCCTTACCCAAGTAGTTTTGTTCACTGTTTTGATTTCACTCTATTCTTTCGAAAGCTTATCGTTCAGCTGGCCGAAGCTATGGTTAAAGTCGCGCAAAAAAGTGCTGTTTTGTATACAAGATCAACATGAGAGATGTACTGATGTAGTGCATGTATTCTGATGCATAGTGACTTTTAAAAAGATTTTGAATCGCTGAAAACTAAACCAACAGGAAGCGTTCATAATCTTACCATAGTAAAGGGAAATAATGATTAAATACTTCTTCATCATTAATTCTATTTGTTGTTTCCCTTAGACCAGTATAAGTGTAACCCCCCCCCCCCCCAACTATTCCAAAGTATCTTTGGGTAGGGATTAATTTTTAATTTTGCCCGGGCGGCGGCCTAATAAGCCTTCGCTTTTCGATTTTCAACCACCAAGGGATCTTTAATGTGCGCAACATACATACGGACCCTCCGAGGTTTTTCGTCCGTATCCGAGAGGGCTAGGTGTTACCTACCCTAAGATCAGGGTTGTGGTTGAAAGGGAAGGAGTAGACAAGGAAGAAAAGAAGAGAAGAAAGGCAGGCCAGTAGGAGGAGACGAGGAAGAGAGTGAGAGGAAGAGTCAGAAAATTAGTTAAAAGAGTAGATAAGGCATAGAAAGAGGAGGAGGAGAAGGAGAAGAGGAAAAAGTTTATTTGGGATAACATGCCGGCACTGCCTGGGTTCAAAGCCTCGACCAATGGCACGAGAGGCAAACACCATAACTTCTAAACCGCGAGAGCCCTGGTTATAACTCTGCCTCAATGCTCGATAAGAGGACTTTAAAAAATATATGCATAATACGTAGATAGTATTGGAATGCATGTATAAATTACAATGTGATCTCTGAGAAATTGTTACAGCTCCTCATTGTTTCTGTTCCCTCAGTTTAAATCATGTGTTTCCATGTCATGAAATCAGGCGTTCAAGAATTTTTACAAACTTATCATTTAGTTTGGTTACCAGTTTTACGTGCCTTGCAACAATGTAAGATCATATTAGAGACGGGCTACTTTGACCCTGCATGTCAGGGCAAACTGGTCTGAGAGGGACGAATCAATGAATCCCAGCATAAAACGAGATCGTCCGCAAGTAAGGGTCGAACTCGAGTTTTAAGCATGATAGGCAAACAGCCTAACCATTACATCACAGATGCAGCTGCAAACTTATGAGGACATTGGGACCACATTGTCATGTATATATGAATAATGTTAAAGCTTGAAAAGGTATTTTGTTTAAAATCAGTGCACGTTTTAATCCATACTAAATAGAGGTGATAATTTTTGTGATAATGTAGCTTGGTGTCGCTTGTTGTCAGAAAAGTAATCATATATTTCTGTACGAAAATATTATACAACTGTAGAAACTTTTTCTTTAAAACAAACATTTTTAGTTTTTTAGCAGTTTTAATCGTACGTAAATGTGCTTCTAAATGGATAGGGCCTACACATGTATGTATAGAGACGACAAAAATCATTCTTGATGAAAACTGCATAGCAGACGAACAAATGCAGCTATTTCCATTCCGTTAGTTTTTATGGGTTTCTGATTTTAGCGCAAAGGGGGCATGTATAATTCATGTATCAAATTGTACTTTTTACTCTTCTTTAGAGCATCCATTTGACATAAAGGCAGTTTTTTTTTATATATCTTCATCTCTCTATAAGGATGCAGCATCCACCTCAGCCTGGGTTGGTCCTGACAGGAAGGGTTGAAGTAGCCCGCCCCTCCTATGAGCTTACAACGTTGCAAGAGGCGGAATACCAAAAGAAAGAACATAAATGCTATGAGCTACTGACGTAGATGACCTATGAGTGTTGCAATGCTCTTAAACTCAAAACTTAAATACCCACACACGCAGACACCTTCACCAGCACTACCTCGCCACATGACCACAAGACAAAAAACGCAAACACACTTTGTAAATCCAAATGTCTATAAGATTTATTTTTTTTCATGTTGTAAAGCAAAAGTTGCACCTCAGGCCAAAAGAAAAAGACCAAAATGTATTTACAATAAAGAAATAAAATAAGGAAATCGGAAATATGATTTTTAAAGCAGCTACAGAACTATGACAAAGTAAAACATAGAGAGAGTATGGCTAAAACAAATTGTAGAGTAACATGACGAAATAAAATTGAATAAAATCGGAGCATAAAATCTTGTGGAGTCGACTGAGAATACATGTTTCTGCCTCAATCACACAAACACTGATATAGCGGTACCGACAACTGTTCATACACATAGCAACTCGCACTCTTGTACTCTTAATCATCACTCTCTTCTTCTGAAATGCCTTTCCCTTTTTTTAAACAAACATACAGTAACAAAACAATGTTCCACACATACACACGCACAACATACACAAGTTAACTTGACGCCAGTCATAGTTCTGGGATATTTTAACGCAAAACAACTTACAAAAACAGAAAAACAATTCGAAATGTATATATAATGTGATGAATGCTGCAGAGTGCGTAATTGCTGTGGATATCACTAGCTGAGCTAAGAGTACAGCAAACTCTTCATCCAAGTAAAAATAACTTTTTAAAAATTTGGAAAGGGAAGACCACCTTTCTTAGATGTTTGGATTTATTTTCACAAGCACAACCTCAAAATTCAGTTAAAAAAGAAAACATATTCTAAACCCTAATAAAAGTATTTCTGGTGTACATAGTAAAAATCCAAGTACATTTCCCACACTAAACTAAAGATATCATTGCCATTTCACTAAGTATACAGAATATTTTGTTGTACTCCTGGCTAATTTCTATTTCAGTCTTCCCCTGGCCGACTTAGTTCTGGCTGCCCTAGCCTGCGATGATTCCACAGCAAACGCACATAATAATTTATAAGAATGATGTCATAGAAAGGAAAAAATAACTCATCTGTGTCACTGAATAAAAAGAAGAGAATCTGAACACATTTCACGCCATTGCATAATGAGAACACAATGTCTTAAATAAAAAAAATACTTAATTTTTCCGCAACTCAAACACACATTTGTCAAAAATAGGAAAAAAGTATGCCTGAGATTTCTAGCAATGTAATTTTGTCTTTCCTCTCTATTATTATCAAGCATAATGCAACAAAGAAACAGCAGAAGTAGAAGACGACTGCACTATCTCACTTTCCCTTCCACAAGTTCTTCATCCAATGATGTGTAGGAGTCTACCAAACAAGTGCACCAATACACACACAAAAAGGAGGGGAAAAAGGTACACTGCCTTAAAGATAATGAAGTCAGCAAACCAATATACAGTTTTAAAAATAGAAACAATCTCAGCATATTCCCAAACATGAGGTGTCATACAATGCCCAGTATTTCACACCATGCGCTAAAATCTGCAATCTTTGAAATACATCTCACTCTAATGATATTGACATGGACAATGATGAAATACAATAAAATTAATATAGATAGATGAAACTTTAACACTCGTTGCATACACAAATCGAAGAATTCTGAGTCTATAATCATAAAGAATAACAAACAGATTTAAAATTCTTAGATAGCAGAACACATGGATCTTCACAAGTTTGGGAGCCTCATTGCTACAACAAAACTAGTGCCTAATTCCTCGTTCATGGATTACATGTCATCATAGTAGACAGAAAGCTGGCACACTCTAATAAATAACCAGAGACATATCAATAGACCATGTGAGAGAATGTATATTATTTACACTGTACAATGATGCCGCAGCTAACCATCTACAGGAAATGTTTCAAGCATACGTAGCAAAAAAAAAAAGAAAAGAAACAACCACTTGTCGAAAAAAAACAAGAAACCCAAAGCTCTATGATGTCAGGAATTGAACAATTATATTCAGACATTCATAAAAGTGTACTAGTTGACACCTAGTAAAATGCATAACTGTACGCATATTGAAATAATAGACATGTGCACATTGATGATGTAGCAACAAACAGCTTCAAGTGACCTGACAAAGCAAATGGTGACCGACCATACTTTAACTTAAGAGCATCCTCAATAAACTTTATCTGATGTAAAGACAAAGTCTGAGCTCAGAATTACTCCATTTTCCATAATAGAAGCTTCTATGAGACAACTGATTTCCAAGTAATTGGTTGGCTTTTGGTTCTACACCTCTTGCAATGCTACAAGGTCGCTCCTCTTGCAATGCTACAAGGTCGCTCCTCTTGCAATGCTACAAGGTCGCTCCTCTTGCAATGCTACAAGGTCATTTAAGAAGCTGGTTATCCAGTTTAAACACCTGTCTCCAATAGAATAGAGATTCGACCCATAAAAACTCTCCAGCACAGAAATGCTGGTGGATCACTCCAGGTTTGAAGTAAAGACGTCCGTGTCCCAAGACGGGCGGCACAGCGCTTGACCACAGACACCCCAAAAAACTAACAGTGGACAGTGAGGGTGAAATGGACAGGCTGAGAAGACACAGCGTCTGTAACGTGAGCAATGATGACGTTGTTAGGAGCAACCTATCTATAGAGGCATCACTTCAGTCTGTGCTGTGTTAGCCTCAGATACAATGAACGACAGAGCGACCTTCCAGTGCAAGTAATAAGCAAACAAAGTCATTCCTTTTCGCACATCAGGATTACCATGAACATGAACCACTCACTAGGCTATTTATATTCAAGCCACAATATTAACTTCAAGTAAAACTGACTCATAAAAAAAACTCACTCTTTTCTCAAATATAAACCATGCACAGCAAGAAAATCATCCACAAATAGCTGTCAATAAAGATGACATCTAACACATCAAGTCATTCACTATTATCTCTCTCACAGCAATGCACGTTGACACGGATGCCATCAGATTCTGAGACTTGCAACTCTCGACAAAAATTCTGTGTTGACACATTCCAAAATTCTCACCAACAACAGACACTGGAAAATAGAGCTGATTTCAAAATGACATACACCTAGAAAACTGTGTGCTATAAGAAAACTGAACAAAAATTTGAGAGTGGTTTTGCATACTCCGCAATTGTCTGTGCTTACTCAGCAACATTTGTGCTTACTCTGCAACTTTTCATGCTTACTTCACAACATCTAAGCTTAGATCCATCACGTCAAGCACTGGGAATCAGTCAGTCTACTAGCAACAGAAGAGAAGTTTTCGGACTTCCACGTTACAATAAACGAAAATGCTTAAATTCTTCTTTTCTAAGCAAGGATACTCCTATGCCCACACAACATACACACAATACATCTATCTCTGTGTACACACTCTTGCACACACACACAAATCTCAGCAAGTGATTTTATCAGCCCTCTCCAGGCACAACTGGTGTGTACATGGCAGCTGAAAAACGCAAAAGACTCTGCACACAGTCTTAGACTGCAGGTCGTCCTCCCTCTGGCCCAGGTCTATTTCTACTTACTTGTAAAACTAGATGCTGCCTCTGGTCGACTTCTCCTTTTACTTCTTTGTAAAAGTTGTCAAGATTATTTGCTGCCAAGAAATCTGAGTGTTGTAAGCCTAGAAATGTAAATGTTTCTGTGTCAGCTGAGAGAGGCACATGTTGCAGTGGACGTTGGTTGTCCATAATCTAAATGTTGCCTTTCAGAAACACATCACAAGTTGTAAAGAGAATTCACTGCGAACAGACGAAAACTGAACTGTCTTTGCTTCTCTTGTAAAATTATTTTTTCAGACTTACCACTCTAATTTCCCGGTGCAAAAATTATTTGTCCTAATCTACTTACTCGCGCTTATGTGCTAACAGTGTCAATAATGTTGAAAAGCTCAACAAAACGACAGTCTCCAGTTTAACAAAAAGTTAATAACACCTGCTCCTGCAAACAATGGAGACCAGACAGTAGGACATGACACCCCTCACTAATGTCTCCTGGGACAGGAAAACTATAAAACAAGAAAGGGGTGAGATGAACGAGCTCTAAACAATTCTACACTTCCAAATTCTCAATGAAACCAGTCTGTTTTTAATCAATCTTGGGAGAACATGCAATACAGTGAGCTTTGGATGAGTTCATGTCAACAGGGGAGTGAAAATATAAAAAAATAAACTTCTCCCACGTTCAACTTGACCAATTTATACAGGCAAAGTGGTGGGGCTGGGACTTGACCAACTTGGCAGAGGATTAATTGAAATGAGTTCCAACACAAATGTAGTCAATTGTATTTCTATCTAAAAATATCTTAGAGCGGATTGTTGATGCAAGCTCTGCTCCTTCCAGCCAACTTGTTTCAAAAGTTACTTCGTCCTTATCTACTTAAATAATTGTATGTCAACAGTGCAGCAAACTCGGAATAAAAAAAAAACCCTCTTAAGAGGCATACACCATTCCCTGACAAGATGTTGAGGAGGATACTGCACTAATTATCTGATGTAGATAATAGTAACAGTGGAAGTGGGACACGCAAAATTATAAGACAACATTTACTATATTGGCAAAATTGTATTTTGAGCATGAAAAAACACCCCCTCCCCCTTCTCAACTTCGCATCTTCCACTAAAAAAAAGTTAAAAAGAACTCACAAAGATCTATCCTCTGCTATCCTTTTGCGAGTCGTCTTACAAAGTTAATGTAATTATTTCCATTGGAGTCAGTAAACCCCCTCTTATACAAACACCAGTTAATAATAATTTCAATTCCTCATCAGCCTGAATCAGTTGTCTAAGGAGACAATCAAATTTACCCTTTTCGAGCAAAAAAAAATTCCTAAGTATAAAATTCAGTCACAGACTGCTTTAATATAAAAATACATGTAACTCAAATCATTTCATAAATGTGAATTTTGGACTGGTTGTAAATTTGATAATGCTGTACTTTCTGAGTCAATAGTAAAAATCATAAGAAAGACACAGTTCAGTTATGGTCAACAATTGTAAAAAGGTGTTTATGGACCTTCAGAGATATAAAAAAAAGTGGAGAAACAAGCATTTTAACTGGATTTGAATGTTACTGGGAGGTTGGAAATATAGGTCCCAAGTTGCTCTCAAGAATGAACAGCAGGGTTTGCCATGGATTGATACACCTTTCAAAACATCTCGTCCTACTAGCATTCCTGAAAATTTAACAGACATTGGGTCCACTGGCCATTGTACACACACATAGCCACTACCAGGATTGCATGCATTTAGAGAAGTCTCAAGACACACAGGCCTACACCACTCACATAGCATGGATGAGATCAAACAACTAGCCACATAAAGATTACTGCGTTTGTGAGGTGTATGATGTAAGAGAAGTGAAACATTGCAGAATCTTTGAGCTCCATGTAGCATAATCGGAGTCGAAAAGACTGTAAAACTTAAACTTGTACAAATATCATTCTGCTGCAGAGAATACCTGATGATAGTACTGTAAGCTTAACAGCTTGCATCTGCAAAATATTTCACCCACTCAGCATAAACCTGACGCTATGTGAAAACGGATACCAATTCACATAAGCATTGTAGGTGCACTCCTAATGACTGACAGATACACAACAGATGTCAGCACACCCAATTTTACTTTCAATCCATTCAATGAAAGAAAAAAAGATCTATAAATGCATCATTAAATGTGATCTTCATTGGAAAACCTAATGCTCTTGATCATAATAGTATGAGCTCTTTATGCACTTCTGAGCTAGTCAAAACAGGGAAAACAAGCACATGACATATATATGTCCCCATCCTTCAAAACCTGAGAGGAGCCGAATTGATGTCTACACCAAATTATACCATAGAAAGTAGACATTTCTTTTAACTATAAGCAATCCTAAAAATATAAAACTGGCATCAGAATGGCAAGGGACAAATGTTCTGCAACACATGAGATAAATTGTGCATTCAGACAATGGTAAAGAAATTTATAGTAACAGACAAGACAAAAACTGACAGATCTGACATCCATATAGGCTATCATAGAATTATTCTAGAATTCATTTTACCATTGCAGCAGCTCTAAAGTTACAGATGAGTCAATATTCCTTATAGAAACATGACAAAAGCCCTGACCCTAACCCTGACCAATATGTGATACACACTACTAGCCATGGGTGATCCTACTCAACAAGTAGGAAGACTCTATCCACAAAAGGTCTCACATTGTCACTCATCTTTCTTGCAACATTTCCTGACACTCCTCTATCTCTTGCAGGACAAAACACTTTGTCCAGGAATAAAAACTATAACATTGCTCAGCAATGAGAAAGAAAAATGCCCCCACTAGCAAACAAGATTGGAAAAGAAGACATTCAAAGTCAGTATTCAACATGAATTGAAGTATTGGACATAAACATCCGAATGCAGAGGTGGTCTTCAAATTGGCATTCAAAGACTTTGATGACAAAAATTTTGCTTCATACCAAGAACTTCTCAATGCCCACACACAAACCACGTCCACAGTTTGCTATATATTTATGTGAAAGTATAATCGCATATCTGCAGCGACACAATAAGAAATTCAGTGTCAGCTTTTACCATATCTTTGTCAAACAATGAACCTCAATGAACATCAGACACGCAAATAAGAAATGGAAAAACAGAATCCCCAAATTCCACACACCATCACTAGCATGTTCGTTAACCACACACTGAAGGCGCAACTAAATTTATGATGACAATGAAAAATCAGCTGATAACATCAAGCTTGAACGCTGAATTTTGTGGAGTACGAATTACACAAACACACCCATGACATCAGATCAAAGACAAAAACCAGACAAACAGAACATATCATATATGTCAATGACATATTAATTGATGAAATTTCCCTTCCATAACAGGAGAGAGATTAATAGACACAACCTTAAATACCAATCATGAACAGTCAATGCAAAGTAAAAACTGCACATATAAAAGGTATATCACATCAATATCATATTTGATGCATTATTCACTCTCTAGTTTCCCACTTTAAAATCGGAAATGATCCTACAGAGCACTGTTGATATATTTTACCAAAACTTATGCCTCAGAAACAATATTTACCTCCTTCTTAAAAACTTTGCAGCGTAAACTAATAATACAGTATGTAAGTTACAGAGTAAAGGGAAGCAAACCTATCGCAGAAGCCTAAACCTATAAAATTCATCCTACTAATATTGATATAAAGCCATGTCGTGCTGTGATAACATACACATACTGGCAGTGTTCAAAGATTTCCCATATTTTCCCCTTTGGCTTTCATGTACCCTGATCTCTTTTTAGATTATGACGCAAGAAAGTACTAATTCATACTGAAAATCTCACCCATAGATCCCAGGGTAAGTTACTCAACCCGTCTACTCTCCCATGCAAAGAACAGCTGTTGTAACTGTCTCTTTGAAATTTGTCAATCATATATCGGTCTGCTATTGAACAGCAGTACTGATCCCCAATTTCAATTAATGATCATGAGCACATCAAAAGACATGAATGTAAAAAAAACATGACATTTCCAAGAAACTTCCAAAACTAAATACTTTATTCAAGTTGTCTTGAATCTGAATAATTTCATTCCATAATGTCCTGCCCCTTCAGACAATAAAATAGAAAGAGAAAGAAAAATGATGTTGATGGTGATGAGCACAAAATATTGGATGTGATGAAAATACAGCTGGAAATCTTCATAGGATCAAGCACGGGGCTCACAATATTACAATCTACATAGATGTATTATAGTGGTCATTCCACGATTGTCAAGCCACATCTTCATTGTGTTGAGGAAGGAAACAAAATGCTTTTTTTTAAATAAAAAGGAAGAGCTTATATTTCACATCAACAGGTTACTTAGATGAAAATGATCAGATTTTGTATCTCTCTGAACAGCACTGCTGACAAAATAGAACCCATAGATCTTAGACAGTAATCTTAAATTGCCCAAAATTTCTTGTGCAAATGTGGAATGACCATGATACATAGAGTTGTATTATTCAGATATCAAATCAAGTCACTCAGTTGAGAGCTCATCTCAAGACAACTTAAATTCATTTGTATGCTATGGGATGGAGTAACCAACCAGAGGTGATTCTCCAACTCTCAATATGTGAAACGAACTATACGGTACTTGAAGCGAGTGTCGAAGTAGAGAACAAAATTTGTGTCTGTATAAACAGGATATATATATCTAAACTACATTTTGTGTCAGGAATATTTGTGGATACAGACATGTGCTCTGAGCATGAGCTGTTTCTATACCAATCCTTCAGCTTGTACTTACAGAAACACACGAAACACTTCACTGTGTTACAACAGCAGCTATGAGATTTCCAGCTGCTTTTTCTTGTGGGATGCTTTTTGTTTAACTTACTTTCTTTTTTTTTTTTATAGCTTTTTCTTTCTTTTGTTTTCAGTTGTGAATTTTTTCACGAGCTAAGAGAACTAGACTAGGAGATCTGTATCCTTTATGTCTTCTTCTTCTCCTCTGCGACAACCATTAACAACTTCTGGAGGAAGGTCGTCATGGAATCTGAAAAACACAAGAAAAGAAAACATGACACTATTGATCTCTTGTGGGTAATTCACTGTCGACCCACAGCACACACACACAGTGTTTCAAAACTATTCATGATTCATGCTAGACACCATGATACATAATGACAAATAAATAGCACCCTTACAGCACCCTTCATACCATTCATTCATACAAACACCAATGCTATTTGTGGAGTAGACCACTGTCGACACTACAATGGCAATTCAGTGTCAGGCAACCACTCACATCCCAAAGGAAAATGGATACAAACGAAAACTGCGTGAAATTTGAAAGAGTTTAGTGCAGCAACCAAGGTATGTGATGGTGATGATATGAAAATAATAATGACATGCATTGAGAGAAAAGCTATTGAATGTATACCAATTTATTACTTTGTTATTGTTACTGTCCGCTGCAGACTCAATAACATTGAGAAGCATTCTCACAAAGTTTAATCACACCAAAAATACATAGAACAAAGCAAAACTTTAACAATAAAAAATCAACCTATTTGTTTCAATTTGTCCCATTAGAGTCAAGTTGTCTTACTCTACAAGCAAAATAATGATTGTAACGTATAACTGTATTTGAGTCTTCTACATCAGAGATTTTTAGATGTTTTCTTCCACAATCAAAGCCATCAGATGATTATAGGGTGGACCCAAACTTGCTTAGATTTTTCACTGGCATTTTTTAACTTGATCATCCCATGAAACATTACAATATTGAAAACATGATTGAAATTTTCTTATTATAGACTTTAGCACTCTCATCTACAATGACAGCCATTATGATGAAGGTTTTGGGTTTTTAGTTTAATGTCCCTTGTAAAACTGTGAGGTCATTTGCGTAGCGGGCTACTTCAGCCTCAGCTATCGGGGCTAAACCGGAGTTGAAAGGACACAACATCAAAGAGAGTTGGAGGCACTTGTCTCAACTTGGGGATCAAACCTCTGTCCTCTCTGTGTTAGGCAAGGAGTCTGACCATTATACCACAGACACCATTTATCAAAGTTAAGTTTTTTCAACCATGAATCTTACATTTTAACAATGCAGTAATAAATCATTCTATTCAAATTGCATCATCCGCTCTTACCCATGTAATGGTCAAAGATCTTGGGCTTTGACGTCCAGTAGATAAAGATGAAGTAGACAGGGATGCCAGTACAGATGATGGCTAGACCGATGCCTGCAGGTAGACACATACACAATTATAGGGCGTTATTTGTAAGAATATAAGGTCAGTTAAGAGAGAAGGCAAGGCAAAGCAAAGCAAGACAAGATAAGAGTAAGGAAAGACCACATGAGATGAAATATGATAGGTTGAGATGGGATAGCAAAGACAAAGTGAAGGAGATAAAATAAGGGGAAAGGAGATATCCTTTTTTTTAAAAAAATTAAAAAAATTTTTTTTTTTTTAAAACACACTTTAGTACCCACGAAATAGCCCTACCCACATGCAAAAAATGATTAAAGAGGCCCTAAATATTTCGAAAGAAGAGAGGGCTGAATAGAGAAAGCCTTGAAAAGTTTATCTATTTGTTTTGTTGAGGGTATATAGCACTGTCAACACTACAATGCCAATTCAGTTTCAGCGCAATTGGTGAAAAAAGGAGAAAAGATGAGAAACAAAAAGTTTTTTTGTTGAGGTGTTACAACAATGTCAACACTGTATGGTGATTTCAGCACCAGGAAATAAATACGGACAACAGTAACACTTATAAAGAGGGAAAAGGAGCAGAACACCTAAGAGCATCCGGCAACTACTCACACCCTAAAAGAAAACGGATACAAATCGAAAGCTGCGTACAACGTGAAAGAGTGAATGAGAGTGATCATGTGACTCACCAGTCTCAGTCGGGCTGGCGTACAGGGGCAGGATGACCAGGTAGATGGTGACGATGGTGTAGATGATGGGCCAGACCAGAGCCACCTGGTGAGCAAACAGACACACGCACATGAGTACGTCATTCTTATCAAATTATTTCTGTGCTTTTTTCCAATTAAAGTATGTTTAACTGTACACATTTGTTGAGTGTGGAGTGGGTTTTTTTGCTTTTCACTCTACATTTTTTACAACCAACTCTTCTGAATCCTTGTGGATCCCTTTGTGTACTCTCTCCCTTGGAGTGCCACTTCCACTGACATTCTCTACATCATTCAAGTCACATTGATTATTCACAAAACATTACTTCTTTCTGAGATTTTATGCTTCAATTCCAGTTCAAGGGTAGGCCTACTTTTCAGAAAGTTGCTGAAGTTGAAATTCTAACAAAGCTACTGTCAAATTCAGGTTAACTTGATAGGTGGGCCTCACTGTCTTGTTTTAATACATCTCATTACCCGCTCCATATCTTTCTTTCTCAGATCTGGTGGTTGGATTAACGTTTAGGGGCACAAAGGGCTTCTCAACAGTCCCAGTCCCTGCTGTAGCTATCCTTCTTTCTCAGCCTTAGGCTCGGACTATAGTGTAGAGGCACTATTCGTTATGTTACCGATCTTAAATTTCTAAAAGAGCTTCTAAATACGTCTTATTCCTCTCTGGACACTCAGTTATTCAGCCCAAAAAGCTAGTGCCTCTCTAAATATATTGTATTGTTGTACATATCCTTCTCTCTCAACCTTTAGGTTTGGACTTTTGTGTAGGAAGGAGTGGACTACAGTGTCGGGTCACTATTAGGCAACTTCTTGATCTTACAATTCTAAAAGATCTATAATTTCCCCAAGCTTACCTTGATGGGCCTGTTCATCTCAGGTCTCTTCCAGCGCAGGTACAGAAGCACGACGATGGCCATGCCAATGGAAAGCCAGGTGGCAAAACCCACGTAGTTGATCAGGGCGTAGATGTCAGAGGAGGCCAGGTAAAACAAGGACAGCACACCCTGAGGGAGAGGATACAGAACAGTTTGAGAAGTGATAACCATTATGAGGTAAATCCAAACAGTAGTAAAAAAAATTGCAAACCTCAACCAGACTTCAGAAATGTAATAAAATGGCATGATTCATGGTAGAACTAACTGGTTTAATGAAAAATGAGACAAAATTTCGTCAGGACGCCAGTCTTCCTCGGGTCAAAATGATAAATTGGTAAATCTAAAGATGTTGTCATCTTATCAATATCATATGATTTTCATACAGCGCTATAGGAAATATGCACATCAATAAACTCCACTATAAGAGATATGCACCTTAATTCCATATATAAAATGGCAATGCACCTTTACTTCTTTCTTTATTTTCTTATCTTACTGGATTTTAACGGCTATGCAAACCACGTTTTTATACTAAATGATGACTGCATTATGCCTGGTTAGCCTGCTGTGGCAAACTTTGTGAATTATTTCACTGAAGTTACTGCATCGGGGCAACATAAAAATGATGTGACATACACATGGTTCTGTGTCTGAGTTAATGGCCGCAAGTAAGAGCATCCCTGACAAAAAGTCAAACTTTCCATTTATCACACATTTATTTTCAAAGCAAAAGTAAAAGTAATAAAACATCAATATGAAGTTCTGGGTGGTTGATGGGTGCTCCAGTGCAGTCTGCTCTTTTTGCTTACGTACTTGTGTTGCTATTGTCCTAATCAAATCTACTTCCTGACACTAAAATAACCACCTTAACGTGTTGATAATGCCATAAAACATAAAAAAAAACAAAAAAAAACCCCATAAATAAAGTCAAAGTGTAAAAACTCGACTAACCATGAAGAGTACAGCAGGCAGGGGAGTGAGGCGCTGGATCTGGACCATACTCAGGATCTTGGGCATGTGACCCTCCCGGCCTCCCACGTAGAACAATCTAGTGGAGAAAGAACATTGCTAGAAATTATAGTTTCCAGGATTTGACAAATCTTCTGCTCTGAAAAAAAATCCCAAGGATGCCCAGCCCCAATAAATTACTACCATGCTTAGGCTATGGATTTTCCATAATAATAGTAATATTTGTAACAATGTGAGTTTTTATATATAGCACTGAATCCCCAAAAGGCATTTAATGCAGCATAGTGAACAAAGTGTCAATTACAACTGACAGATCGAAGGCAGAAAATGTAAATTGTAAACCTATACTTAACAAACACACACTCACCAACACGCGCAGTCTCTTACAGAACCACACATCTTTTTCATAAACTAGCAAAGAAAAATAATCCTAGTGAAATCCAGTTAATTGGAACTGTGTATATAAGCTGTTAAACCATAAAGAATAGAGATAAGGTGGGACATTTGGATTTCAGGATTTATCAGGAAAATTTGCACCCCTGATAAACAAAAACTAGTAGCAAAGGATAGACTAGTAGTAAATGTCTTAAGACTTTTCTTTCAAACTCTTCTCTCTGACGACACCCAACTGTGTCCTTTTAAAAGGACCTTTTCACACATTCACAATGCCAGCTACATTTCATAACAGCATGTCTATTATCCTTCGTGTATTGGTTGAGGATAGTGAATTTTATTACTGTTTAATGGAAAAGAAACAACAGTCGAACTCACCTGGAGGTGGTGAAAAGAATTCCGTTGACACCGCCGAATGTGGACAGAGATACAAACACAGGCATACACCACCACATCACACCATAGAGACGCTTGGAGAACATCTGGAAGGAGAAAAAGAACGAGCCAGTTAGAATTATCATTATGTATTCTAGACTCTAAGGAGAACTGTTGTTGATGGTCTATGCTCCAGGTGGAGTGACGGGTGTAACTAAGTAGGCTGTTCCGTAACTAAAAACCTGAAAAAAAAGCTTTAGTCGATTTCATCGTTTCATTGAGATAAAGATTATGAAAGACAGTGAAATATCATCTACTTTTTTGTGTTCTATTATCTGTAAAATGGTAGTGCACTTGCAAGGATATTGAGATTGCTTTAGAATACCTTAGGCCAAGTAAAAAGTGTGTTCAGATCATTGGCCTTTTTTGTGAGGATTTGCAAAAATATAATCATTATTATGATTACTATAGTTGATCTCTCATGTATTAAACTCGTTTAAGTTGATCTTCAGTTAAGTTAATAATTGTTTTTACTGATGAGCAGGGGTAAAGATTTTGTTGTTATGCCCCTTGATTTTGTGACCGTGACAAATAACCAGATCTTTGGATGAGCTGACCTTTTTTTTCCCCAATTCCCGGACAGCGTCGGCTTATCACTTGTACACTGGTACAATAAAATATTTCAATTCCCCATATGGTTGTTCATAAGATAAGAAAAGATTATATATAAGAAGAGTAGAGAAGATAAGATAAGATAAGATAAGAGAAGAGAAGAGAAGAGAAGAGAAGAGAAGAGAAGAGAAGAGAAGAGAAGAGAAGAGAAGGGCAGGGCAGGGCAGGGCAGGGCAGGGCAGGGCAGGGCAGGGCAGGGCAGAGCACAGCAGAGAAGAGAAGAGAAGAGAAGAGAAGAGAATAGAATAGAGTAGAATAGAATAGAATAGAAGAGAAGAGAAGAGAAGAGAATATGTATTTTTTCTTCTTTTTTCCCATCCTTGTTCCCAAGACTTGAAGACGTACCACAGCGACAGCAGCACCACTAAGCACCTCCTCCGGGCTGACGGTGGTGAAGTAGGCGATGTTGGTGAACACGTAGACGGTGGTGACCAGGATGATGGAGATCCAGATGGCCTTGGGCAGGTTCCTGGACGGGGCGGGGGCAGGAGGAGGATAATTATTTACAGGGATATTATGAATTATGAAATTATGGAAAAGAATGGAACATTTGGTCACTTTTAAGTACAACTATTGGAGGTCCCGAAATGACCTTATAGCGTTGATGGATCCGTAAAACTCCAAACAAACAAGTACAACAAGGCTAACCCATTATAAGCAAAGAATAGGGTTATATTAGCCCACTTGTGCTTAAAGCGATCATATTATACACGTTTGCAAACAGAAAGATAGCTGTTGGTTTTGGTTTTAAGCCCCTTGAAGCACTGGTATGGTTATTTCAAGAGCTAGGCTAGTTCAACCATGCCTGCCAGTAGGGATAACTTTGAGAGGGACGCTACATCCGGGCAGGGAGGTGGTGATGCCCGACTAAAAAACTGATCCATGATGGGCTTTGAACTCCGATCCTCTGCATTATGATAATAATAATGACTGCATTTTATATAGCGCATACCCCCGCTCAAATGCAAGCTCTATGCGCTTTACAATCATTATTAGCCCCAGCAGATCGAAGTCATTCAGAAACCTCCTCAACTTCCTGGGAAGCATACAGTGCAAGCTGCCATTTTACAGGCGCTAAAGCACTAACATACGGACAAGATCGTTTGCTGTCTATAGCGGATGTCCATTTACACCTGGCTGAAGTGTGGAAATTCGTGTAAAATGCCTTTCCCAAGGACACAATGTCGGGCCAGAGCTGGGATTCAAACCCACAACCTTCCGATTACGAGTCCGGCAGCCTAACCACTAAACTACCGACGCCTGTATAGTATGTGAGATGCTGATACAGATTTGTAAAAGATGACAATCCAATGTAGATTCAGTTGTAAGGTGTTTCCCCATGAGGTGTTGTGCTCTTGTACTTGACATGAAGGGCATTCTCGAGAAGCCAAGAATGGCACAGTCCCATCTCCACTACAAAATATAACGTCTATTCTAATCTATAATTCAGTTAGTTAATCATATTCATTTTCAGATCAACCTTATGACAAAACGCTATTACTCTCTGCCCGCCCATTGATGACAGCAGCGGGCGAGACAGGCACTTATAGGAGGCTATGAATATTCAAAAGGTAAACACTCACCTGTAGGGATCCTTCAACTCCTCAATGACAAAGTTCAAGTAGTTCCTGGAGAAGAAAAGAGGGACAGAAAAGTTAAATACAGAATGTTAATGTGTAATAGTAAATCTAACAAAATTTACTATGGATTTATTTTAATAAGAAGAAATCTCATAATAGAGATAGTGAGAGTACTGAGAGCTATTAACACGCTTAAAAAAATCCTCAGTCTTGACATTAAGCTTAATAATCTATGCGCGTGAAAAAGTAATACATGTACTGTAGTACACTACAGATTTAGAAAAAGTTGTCCGGATTTTTTCCACTTGTGGGGGGAAAGGAGAAAGAAAAACACATCCTAAATTCAGTAGAAACCCTGAAAATGCTCACCCCTGATTAAAAATGAATAATAAGGCGTTTTGCGCGTCCACAAAAAGCTCTAGGTTCTTTTGACTTGACTATGGACACTCTCCCTCCCCCCCCCCCCCTCTACCTCTCATGCACACAAACACACACACATACACACACAGACAGACAGACACACATGCGCGCACACATACACACACAACCTCTCTCTCTCTCTCTCTGTCTCCATTTAATCCTATTCCTCAATCCCTTCTCACATATACATTCTCTCTCTCTCCCTCTCACTCGCTCTCTCTTAGGCCTCCCTTTTCTTCTCTCCTCTCTATCTCTCTCACGCGCACACACAAAGACACACAGAGCGAGCGAGAGAGAGAGAGAGAGAGGGGGGGGGAGAAAGAGAGGGAGAGAGAGAGAGAGAGAGAGAGGGAGAGAGAGAGAGAGAGAGAGG
>JAUKPP010298987.1:0-19480 GCA_032273245.1 Phyllaplysia taylori
GGTCATTTAAGAGACGGGCTACTTCGACCCTGCCTGTCAGGGCCAACCCTGGCTGAGAGGGAAAAAAATCCCAGCAGAAAAAAACCCAGATCGTCCGCGATCGGGGATCGTACCGGGGTCTTCCGCTTGCAAGGCAAAGAGCCTAACCATTACACCACAGCGCCGGTAGGTCAGTTTGGAGGAGGGCTGCCTCTGTCTACTTCTCTGATACAATTATGTTTTCCATCTCAGCCTTTGCTGGCTCTGACAAGGGGGGAAAACAAAGTAAAAGTTTTTTTTTTTTTTATTGAATTTCAGAGCAAAAATCAACCATCTGTTATCCTAACATGTCTCATCTTCATTCAAGGGTGTTTGTGGTGGGTAAATAAAGCCATCACCTTGAACATAAGGTATTGGGTTCAAATGTTGAATGATTCAGCACGATTGTTTTTTCAATTCTCATGATTCTAACCCCCAGCCTTGTGAAGATGGATGATAAAATGAAAGTTGCCACCTCTTAAATCATTTTACAGCAGGGATGCCATTGAGGTTGTGTAAAATTAAGTAAGTTGTTATCTTAACAAAAAGTGAGTTTATAGACACAGCCAATGTTAGGTTAAACAGGAAAGAATAATAACTGTTCTATAATGGCATAAAGGAAAAAAAAACCCACCCCAGCATCCCTGGTTTAAAATTGTGAAGGACATTGCACAAAAACCAAACCAAAATTAAATTCTAATGATTCCCATCTCACCTCTCCGACACAGCCCACGAATCCGTCCAAGGTGCCCACACTGGGGTTGATGGTCTCACCGGGGTCTACGCCACCCAGGTACAACGGGCGCTCCAGGTTCAGTCCAACAGTGGCGCCGGTGCCAGCAGTGCCTGTTGTCACATCATTCACGTGGGAGGAGGAGGGAGAGAGAGAGAAAAGAAGAAGAGATGAAAAGTGTGTTAGAGCTAAAACATAATATAAATCATAAAATGTTTGACAATGGTGGTTTAACTGTCAGTATAATTTTTTTTCTTATAGTATATTATGGTTAAAGATATTCTGGGAGGCTATTCACCATGTTATCTCTTTTGATAGAGTGCCAAATGTAAAGTAATAATGTGATAATGGATTCCCTTCAGAAAAGAAAAAAGAAGATGTCATAGACAATTTGTTTATGAAGTAATAATATAAGGAGTCTAAAGATTTCTAGTTGGATAATAAATTCCCTTTAAAGAAAATGAAAGAAAAAAAGCTGTAAGAGATACACTATGTAATTTGTTTTTCTGATTGTAAGAAAGGAATTTCCCAAAGCTCGGATTGAAAATAATTTGAATTAAACTTTTTGATAACAGCATAAAAGAAGAAGAAACATTGCTTTCAAAAAGAATTAAAGTAACATGGGGGCATAAATTGAATAGAGTTACATTTCACTTAGCTCAGGAAATGACCAAGGAGCAAATTTGGACATGGAAAGGATCAATTTTCCCCCTCTCACTTTGGTCAAGACTTTAAGATTAGTAGTGAGAACTCTTTTGGAAATTCAAATTGATTACAATTGATACATATAGACCCACTTTCTTTGCCACACATAGTTTAAAGACTTTAAAGGCTTCCTTACTTCAAGAATCCCTGAATGATTAATATAACTATGGAAACTCAAGAAAATAAGCTTCAAAAGACAAAACTAGTGTAGGCCTGTTATGTTTGTCAATTTGAGGAAATTGTGCTTCAAAAACACTTCCACATACCATGTCAAAAATACATTCTGACGAAGTTATCTTTAACTTCAATGGGATTACTTTTGTGGTTTCCAACAAATAAAAAAAAAAAGCTTTATCAACCTTATTAAGACTTGTCTTGTGAAAGAAATACCTGACTACTACTCTTTTTCAACGGCAAACACCAACATTACATTCTCACAAAACCACAAAATGTCAGTTCAAAATCACGAAACAGTTAAGTAAGCATTGTTTTGAAATACATGGACGAGAAAAGAAGACAAAATCTCAAGCACAAAACAACCATACAAAATCAAAGGCAAAAGATAATAATGAAAGCATTTGGTAGTTCTGTTTGATATAATCTATTGGAAGATTTATGTAAAATTTAAAAATATGTGAAAGAGAAAAAAACCGGAAAAGGGAAAGGGGGAGAGGATCTTGCCTGAGGTAGTAAGCTGGGATAGTTTTAATACAAAAATACAAACTTCTTTGGCACTTTTAGAATAAAATGTTTTTTTTTTCCAAACATGTATCAAACCTAAATGTCTGTTTATTTAAAAAACTACATTTAAAACCAGACATAAGCTCTGATTTAATAAATGTTGTGAGGAGCAAAGTAATCAATAATCAATGAATTGAATCACTTGATAGAAGAGTAGAACAAAGATAAACGATGGAGCCTTGATTTTGTTAATGATTTCAAGTATGTATCTGCATAATTATTGACTTAATAATAATTAAACAATGTAGCAAGTGCATATCTTTTGATAGGATGTTATAAAAAAAAAAGTGTGTTTATTTTGGTAAGGAAAAGGGTGGCCTCAAGTTTTGTGCATGGAAAATAGTGTTCAAACAGTTATTGACATGGTGTTTGTGATGAATAAATAGTCTATATTTTTCAGTTTTGCCACTAGCAATCATCAATCATGTGCACAACAGTGTGACAAAAACAATAAGATGTATGAAAAAAATGATTGACTTTTCCCATTACATAATATTTGTATGGAGCCTAGGCATACTTTATAGGGACTTTTGTGGCAATATGTCTTACTATACTGGAAACATAAACATTTTTTTCCAAGTGTACGCCAATGTGAATACTGGTTCAGCATTCTGTGGAATGGTTTAGTGCAGTACATATAGACACAGTCACTATATGAAACAGATGGTCCACTCTTCTCTTTACCTCTATACAAAAGAATCCCTTGAAGATGCGCAACATCTTCCAGCGACACCAGTGGTCAGTGCACTACGGTTCTGACTCTTTGTGTATAGCAAATTATAGCATGGTAAATTGCCCCAAATTGTTTGATGTTATGGTCAAGTGTAATGTAAATTTTTTATCAACTTTAGAAAAATAAAGTTAAGTTCCTCGGTCATTAATTTTTTATGTTAGTAGTGTATTTTACTCAATCAATGGTTTTCTCAGATCCCTATGAAATGGTTTTCTCAATACCACTAAAGAAAGATATTGGTTGTCGCAATGCCTGTTAGTCTTTTATTTAATAGATTAAAATAAAATCAAAGAACCGAGAAGACGAACTTGTATTTCCTTTGGACTACAAGGGCAATAGGAGCCCTGTATACATCTAGGACACTTATATCATGAATAACAGTCTGTTCATATAGTGTCTGAGGCAAACATGTGTCACAAGTGAGTCAAAAAATGAAGCAGTGTCCATGCCAGTGTGGCTGTCTCTCCAGTGTTATTGAAACTCAACACCAAAATTATGCAGCTGGTTACAGTCAGCAATGATACACCACAATAAAAGCAGGTTATTCGGTTATACATAGACATAGTGCATGTGTTAGGCAAAGAAATAATAGTAGTATACTTTGAAAGAACACAAAACACAACCAACGAAAAGTCAAAAAGAAAATCATAGCACGTAAATAAAAGTGAACTAAAATAAAAAATCTACTCGCGAGAAGCTTTTCATTGATTGCCATATTGTCAATCTTCATTGACCATTTACTGTTGCGTATAAATGCTAACATCAAACCGTTTACATCTCAAAAGTTTGCCAAGCAGAAAAGACTGGCAAGTGTAACAGGCTAACACGAGCTTGTAGCGCAAACTGCTGGAACAAATTCTAAAGCCAAGACTGAGAGAAATAGCAGCAGCAAAACAGATTTATAAGCAAAGGGAGGAAAGCGCGATTTGTTCTAATCTCTCACATAGAAATGTGAAAATAAGAGGATAAAAAGCAATGCTAAAAATGAAAAGACATTTGCATGGACACAACCAAGTAACATTTGGGCAACTCATTGAATTATAGATCACCATTATTTTTAAGAATTTCAATCTTTGTATTTCTGTTATGTTTTATTTGTTCAGAAGTGGAAATATTCTTCAACTATAATATGATGACTAAATCTGCATGTCATTGGTGTAAAATTATCGATATTAATCTGCTGACTTTCTAGAAAATAAACAACAAAGCATTGAGTTTTTTGTAGGTATGGAATTGATTCATTTCTACCTCTATCAGCCGTATAATTACCCTTGTGATCAATTAGCACTGATGTTAGATCAGCATAGAATTGAAACCTTTAGTTAAGTGACATTTCATCTGCAGAATATTGTAAGCCATATAGGAAGCTTCTTTTAACCCTACAAGTATAGAATGAGATGCCCAAATGTGTCTGCTACTTGGGGTTGCCAGGCAAACAGTGAACTCTGACAAGTACGAAAAAAAAGCAACTTGGAATCACAAGCTTTTTTGGTGCTCAGGGCTGAAGAATTCAGCATCTGTTTTGTTTTTTTCCCTGGCAAAAAAAGTTTTCAGTCGTGATATACCTCTGATGACATCGCCGCGCTCCAGTCTGGAGAAGAGGAGCCCATCGTTTGGCTCGACTTGTTCTAAGCCAGGCACCAAGGGTGGAAGCAGAGCAAAATTTAATGCAATATGTCATACCACAACAACATGGAGAGAGAGGAGTCACATGGAGAAAGGGAAGATAGTAGAGGTATTTTTTTGGGGGAAAGGAAGGACACAAGACGACAAAACCTGTGGAAGAACTGGGATGTTCAGATAGCGTATGACTGTTCTTGAGGGTGACATACAAATGTAAGCCTACTGTTTGATGCACTGAAAAATTCCAACCCAACCTATTTCTTTCCTCAGTAAATCTTTAAAAAAACCTCTGTATATTTTTTCCTTTGTTGTTCTTGTGATTTGGGTGTGACATCTTTTCTTCTGCTTTTATCTCAACAAGTGAAAACATCGTTACTTTGTTTCAGTACATATCAGTAATCCTTTTACTCGTCATCAAGATCGCTCACAAAATTGCCACTTATTATAGACTAGAATGAAGTCTCCCCATGTGAAAAAACTCATAAAGTGTTAAATCTTTAAGACCTTCATCTTCACTGCCAGATGTGGACTGCCGCCAAAGATCTCTGAACTTGGGAGCAAGTGAAATCTGGGATACTCTACAATAACTTCGATAATAGGCTCTTTATATTCCCTTACTGAGTAGGCCTACTGCTATCAGTGACCTCTCTCTCAAGTTGCTGATTATTATAATCAGAATCAACAGAACTTCAAAGCAAAAAATATCACAAACTAAAGGCATACCCAGAGAAGATGAACAGAAGGTGAGAGAGGGAAGAGAAGCAGGAGAGAATATTTTCAAGCCCATAAGACCACATAACAAAGCAATGAAACAAGACGTATGCACAAGAGAAGATATATACTTCACACCATTCCCATGAATAGGGGAGGATAACAATAAATACATATAGAAGCTACCTTCAAATATTCGTAGATTACAATGATATTATGGTAGATAACCTTTTCCCATCTTATCATGCAATTACATTATAGGGTGATATTTCAACAACATTGTTCTTAAAATCTTCCCTCTGGTAGTGTGGGAGAAAATTTAGGTGAAAGAGAGTTAACTGTACTTGATTCTACTGCCTAACGTCCAAATGGAGAGGAAAAATTTTCTTTGTCTTTTTAGTTGCTGTACTATCGACACTGTAGGGTCCTTTCAGGGCCAGGAAACAGATTAGGACAATAGTAACACAAAAAAGGAGCAGACAACACAAGAGCACCCTCCAACCACCCACATAAGAAAAAATAGAACTTAAAATTAAAATTAATGCACTTCCAATGAAAGGCCGAAGAATCTCCACCCACGACAGAAAGCTCAATCTTTTTCTCCGCAGTTTTAGCCATCCTATAAATATCACCATAACCCTCATAAAGAGTTTAATCTGCAGTATCTTCACAGCTCACATTCATGTGTAATAATTGATGACTTTTTAGCAACTAATGATAATTTGGCCTCAGGTCAAATATATCCAAATACTTGTTTGAAAGACTACTTAGATTTGTAAAAAAGGAGACAACTAAAACAAAAGAACTCAAAACATTGTGAATAATAATAATAATGAACTAAAAATTTCTAAATGAAAGACTAATTGAAATAAAGTTTCATAATGGTTTATTAAACAAAGACTACATAATAATCTACTCTAGTTTGTGTGTGTTTTTTAGCTGATTAAGGCAAATTTCTGCACACTCACAAAATGAATGACTCTCGGAAATATTTGAGAGTTTCTTTTGTTAACGTGATAATGTCGCATGCAGAGTATCAGATACTGGTTGCACAAGGAAATATCCAGAGCCATATAGAAGAATATGAGGTTGGTATGAAGGGGAGGGATGGGAGAAATGGGAGAAGAAAGTTTTGATGACGAAGCACAAAGACTTTGAGGGATCACTTGTCACCAGAGCAACATCATCGTTACTATAGCGACAAGGTTTTATGCACTTTACAAGAGTGAATGCCAGCTGTGATTTAAAGATTTACTTCAACGGACAGGAATTCACTCGTAAAAAAAGGACAGACAAGATCGAATTCACAGGAAAAAGAAGAAAAATAGAAAGTTGAAGCTTTCATCTCCTCTTTGGCTCTAGACAAGCCCTGCAGCCAAGCCACTATAAATTATAATAATGGTACTGCTACATAATGATGAATTAATAATGTATGTCATGAAATAATAATATTGGTGTGTTCCATGATTCAACCCTGTGGTGAGACAACAGCAATGATAATAAACTCAGGATAACGATGCTTTGGGAGGGACCTAGGGATGGTCATGGGCGCATCATATTACTATAGCAATAATATAATATACATATATCGCACCAACTACACTAGAATTGTATAAAATGGTACAATCAGATTAAGTTGCAAGATAATAGAGCCATTTCCCCAAGATTAACACAAAAACCTACACCAGGCTTTGGAAGAGTAAGCAAACATTTATATTCTATCATGACCATGAGTCAGAGGCTTTCTACCAAAAGTACCATCTGATGTATAAGAACTGGAAGGGAGTAACGAAACTGGTTTGAGACATAACATCTGTTCTTGAAATACATAACATGCGTAGATTACAATAATTGCCACGCTAGATAAGGGTGGGGGAGGGGAGGAGGGGAGTTGATGATAGTTTACAGTTTAGTTTTGGGCACACACATTCTAGCTTTCCTCTTACCATTCACTGATTCCTCATTGTTGACGATGAGCATACCGTCGCGGCCCTTGCGGTCAGCCATTACCATTGTCCACTCGTTGATCTGCAGAGGCTGTCGGCTACGCAGAACAGCTGGGCCTGTCAGCATCAATGGGAAAGAGCGTGATAATTTAGCATGTATACTGAAGAAAAGAAGCACGGAAAGGGAAAAAGAATGTTTTAATTTAACATTAATAGAAGGCAAAAAAGTGTATTATTTTGGCATGAACTGGGTAGAGTGTTATAATTCAACATTAATAGAGGAAAAGGAGTGTAATAATTTAGCATGTACACGGAAAAAGAGCGTAGTAAATTTTCTATTCATTGAGGTTTTACAACACAGAAAAAGAGTGCAGTAAATTTTCTATTCATTGAGGTTTTACAACACAGAAAAAGAATGTAGTAAATTTTCTTTTCATTGAGGTTTTACAACACAGAAAAAAAATGTAGTAAATTTTCTTTTCATTGAGGTTTTACAACACAGAAAAAGAATGTAGTAAATTTTCTTTTCATTGAGGTTTTACAACACAGAAAAAAAATGTAGTAAATTTTTTTTTCATTGAGGTTTTACGCCACTACAGGTACTACAAGACAAAGAGCCACATAATTACTCCACAGATGCCTGTGGCCATAATTATTTACCTGACACAGTGTCAAAATGGATTTCAAAACCAATACTCCATAGTGTAATAGAATAGAGTACTGTATGTACTTACACCTTACTAGTCCCAGGGGCATAATCACTTAATTGAGTATAATAAGTGTTAGATTGAAGGATTATCTGCTCTTGTAAATCATGGCAGGGAGTGATCAATAAAGATTCATTCAAGATGGAAAGCAGGTGTTAGTACTATGTTGTCCATTACACATAGATACCAGCATCAGTTATTTACTTGACCCAGTGTCAAACTGGATCTGAAAACCATTACTCCAGAGACACCAGTCATAAGTGGTGTAGGTGATCTAGTGTTTAGGCTGCCGGACTCTGAATCGGAAGGTTGCAGGTTTGAATCCCAGCTCGGGCCCGACGTTATGTCCTTGGGAAAGGCATTTTACACAAATTTTCCTCACTTTACCCAGGTGTGAATGGGTACCCGGCTATAGACAGCGAACAATCTTGTCCGTATGTTAGTGCCTTAGCGTCTGTAAAATGGCAGCTTGCACTGAATGCTTCCCAGGAAGTTGAGAAGGTTTCTGAATGACTTGGTCTGCTGGGGTAATAATGATTGTAAGGCGCGTAGAGCTTGCTTTCGAGCGGGGAAATTATAAATGCAATCTATTATCATTATTTACCTGATCCGGTGTCAAATCGGAATTCAAGATGCCTGTCCTTGATGAGCACAGCGATGAAGTCCTGTTTGCCGTCCTGCTGCTGGGAGTTGTACAGGATGATTCCGTCATCCAGAGAGGTCGGCTTGAACATGAGACGGAGTCTCACCGAGAGCAGGCCGCCGGACAGAGTGGGGTATGAGATGAAGGAAGTCTTGTTGAAGGATGGGTCTACAACCCGTGGAGCTGGAGAAACAATGCGAAATAGATAATTATATTTGCTATGTAACCTGTGAGGAATTCTTCAGGACTCAGAGTTATATTGCAATAGAACAACCCTAATTTTTTTCATATAATTCTCTATAAATAATAATAATATTGTTAGTTGTTTTGCATAAGGGCAAATAGTACAAGGACTGTAGTGGGGTATTCGCCTCTTTGTTAAACAATCAGTGATATGTAATGAATCGTTGTCTTTTTTTGGTGTTTTATATGACTTGAAGCACTATCAGGTTACTTTGGCCCCACCTCTCAGAGGATCAACCTGGGCTGATAGTGACACTACATCCAAGCAGAGAGACCAAGATGCATTATTATCAACTACTAGCTGGGTCCCTGGCTTTGCCCGGGTAATAATGAGAGCATTATATGAACAAGAGTTCACATCAGTGCGTGCGGAAAAGTTGCGAGGCCCACTAGTGTCAAACACATCTTGAACGCGTTTCTTTTGTTTCGTTTCTCAGTGGAATCATTATAAAGACCGAAGAGAAGAAGGACGGGAACTTTTTGTGAAATGTATTTTTCTATATTCAGGAAATGAATAATTCAAAATTGAAGGCCCTCATGAGGACCTATCTATCATTTTGTAGGCATCTGTCAACTTTCAACTCTGTAGCCGTCGTAGTTTTATTATGGGAAAAGTGACAATGTGTTTCTAAGTCGTCAAATATTATTAATTATCATCATCTTCATTGGTTGTCTTCTAACTTCTTTACTACAGTAAGATCAGGTGTCTTTTGTACCTCGTCCACTCTTGTTTTCATGCACCTAAAAATAAGTACCAATACATGATTTAATACTCTGGTTTGGTTACCAGTTTTACGTCCCCTGCAACACTGTAAGGTCATTTAAGAGACGGGCTACTTCGGCAGGGCCAACCCGGGATGAGAGGGAAAAATATCCCAGCAGAAAAAACCCAGATCGTCCGCGATCAGGGATCGAACCGGGGTCTTCCGCATTATAGGCAAAGAGCCTAACCATTACACCACAGCGCCGGTGATTTAATACTCGATACTCATAAGGTTCGCAAGAACAGAGACATTGCAAGGATAAAAGACCAAGCATGTGATCTTGAACTCACTCTGTCTGCAGCCTTCTCCTCCAAAGCCAATTGGGCAGACGCACAGGAATCCCATGCTTCCGGCCAGGTTGTGGCAACGTCCAGTGGGTCCGCAAGCACCTGGAAAGTGAGGACACACACAGAGGTTGAAGAAAGCAGAGAATAATGAAAAGATTTTTAGTTACCAGTTTTACGTCCCCTGCAACACTGTAAGGTAACTTAAGAGACGGGCTACTTCGACCCTGCCTGCCAGGGCCCAACCTGGGCTGAGAAGGAAAAAATCCCAACAGAAAAAACCCAGATTGTTCATGCTTGGGGATTGAACCAGGGTCTTCCACATGACAGGCGAAGGGCCTAACCATTGCACCACAACCCCGGTATAAAATAAAGAAAAATCACATTGTGCATAAAGTTGTTGCTTCATAATATCGTTAGACCCTTTTAAAATGAATAACAATTTCCTTTTAAAATGACTATTGGCTGCTGAAAAAGGACAAATCAGCAAAGTAAAAAAAGAAGTAAGTGTTAAAATGACTATCACTTTCTCTACTGCATCTGATAATCATACATGCCTCATATTAGCTGTTCTCTGCGATCATCACCTAAAAGTTGGACTGTACATCCATAAAGTTCATCTGATCTCATTCATCTTATCTATCTGATCTGATCTTATCTTATGACGTACCAGGGTAGCACTGTTCACCCTGGAGTTCACAGCGAGCTCCAGCAAATCCCTGAGGGCACTGGCACATGCGTCCAACGTTGTTGTTGAAAGGTGTGCAGACACCACCGTTGAGGCAGAAGGTCTCCTCGCACACCTGGTATTGCTCCACGCCGACGATCTCACGAGCCTCGCTGCCGATGTTCAGTCCGACGCCGCCAATCTCAATCTGACTAACTCCACCTGGGAATGGGATGATGGGTACAAAAATATTGTTAAAAACAGCAAAAATTTAATCACGGTGATAATAACATCAACAATATTTTTCTTCCATTCCACGGACACTGTGTGGTTTCTATTACACTTATAATGATCCGCATCCCTCACCCCTGACAAAATGCACAAAAATATTGTTAACAATAACAAAAATTTAATCATGTTGGTACTGCCATTAACAATATTTTTCTACCATTCCACGGATGCTGTGTTGTTTCTTTATTTAAATGATCCATACCCCTGACAAAATGCACTGCCGAAATGTAGGGTAATTTCTAAGTTTAATGCAAATATCAAGTTTTATCCAGAACAATTAATTAGTAAGCACACTTTCTTACTATGTGTACAACTGTATCCTAAATTCTTTTTATATTGACATTCCTGTACTGTGTGTATAATGCAATGCAAATTCCACATTTTGTAGGAAATCATCATCAGCACATTGCCTTTCTCACCCTGAACCAATGTATAGGCCACAAACAGGCACTTTCCATTTTTCTCTATCCTGGGCTAGCTTTTTAACATTACTCCGTGACTTTCCACTTCTCTGTTTGTAAGAAATGGAAATGCGCAATATATTCCATCACTCACCGACAAATCCTCTTGTGAATCCAGCACTCCTGGGCACAATCCTGAAGTCTGGCACGCCACCGACGTACATTGGCTGAGCAATGTCAAGGCCTCGGAACTGTCCTGGGGCCGTTCCGGAGTACACAGGCTCGTCATTGACCATCATGGCACCTGTGGCAAGAAAAGAGAAAGAACCGATCATGAGCCGTTGCGATGTTTGGTGGACTTGTCTTGGTTTTGTGGCACAATCAATACTATAAGGTGGTCATAAGTGATTGTGTTGTCAGGGGCGAAGGGCGCTCCCTGAGTAGGAGCAAGCAAAAATAAAATATAGGTAAAAATTAATATGTTAGGAAACACCGGAAAATGGCTCATAGAAAAAATTATATAGATTTTTTAGGCAGTAAAAAATTGGAGCAAGCATTTCGTTTTTGCTTTGTATGAACACTCCGCCCATGTGTGATGTTTATTTATTTTGCTGAGTTTCATGTCTTTATCAACACTATAAGGTGCTCATCAGGGATTATGATGTTTGTTTTGTTGAGGATTTATGAAACAATCAACACTATAATGTAAGATAAGAAAACAGAAATTTTTTTATTTGCTCTTAACATGAAATATTAAAAATGATTTGTCTTGATGGTGGTAAAATTTATTCTTGGTTACATAAAAACATAACAAGATACTGCTATAAAATGAAACAGACTAAAAAAAACCCACCTCAACATCTCCATGTGGCTTTTTCTCCACTTGTGGAACTGTGACTTGAAACTTATTTGGACATATCTCGATAATACATTGTATTTCAGTTTAGTTGGTCCTAATTAAATTTAAGCGTATTATTCTCGGCTTGATTTAGGTGCTGGCGTTATGGTGTAATGGCTAGGCACTTCACCTGTCATGAGGAAGACCTGAGTTCGATCCCGAGCGTGGACGATGTATTTCTTTTCTGGTGGGATTTTTTTCCCCTCTCAGACTAGGTTGGTCCTGACAGGCAGGGTCGAAGTAGCCAATCTCTTAAATGACCTTACAGTGTTGCAGGGGACGTAGAACTGGTAACTAAACCAAAGGTTACCAAAAACCTGGTAACCAAACAACCAAACAAGCAAACAAACAAGCTTCAGGTGAAAAAAGATAGATTTGCTCACCGCTCTGTGCCTGGCGTTTAAGGTGCACGGTGTGCCATTGGTTCAGTTCCAGAGGTTGGGCACCACGGATGATGGCAGGGCCAGCTCCCACGTCAAACCTGGATAACGGAAATCAACAATGTATTGAGCTTTTGATTCTTTTTTTTCTTTTATGTTTCCCAATTTTTTGTGGTATTTCATTTCACACTCATAAATAATCCTATTACACATTCTCTCTCTCTCTCTCTCTCTCACACACACTTACATGCATGCAATATAAAGGAACATCAAACAATTCAAACACTCATGAACTGATCGCACATATGCACACAATACAAAATAAAAACCTCCCCTCTCTCTCCCCTCAAGAGTCATTTAGTCACTGAATGCCAACCAAAAGAAAACACAGTGCTGTTTTTGCACATTTTCTTGCTGCCCGCGTGGTCCGATCGCATACCAAAATTGCCAAATTGTTCACTATCGTATGATACTGTCCAGGTTATGGCAAACATTAATCGACACAAATAATGCAACTTCTAACCTGAACTCTGGGTAAGCACCGTTGAGTCCGAAGCACATGAAGTCACCATTGCCGGTGTCATATTGTCCGTTGTACAAGACCATACCGTCAGTTGTCTCGGGACGGAAGGACAGCAAGATGTCAAGGTCAAGATAGACATCGTTCAGAGGTTGGAAGGACATGTAAGATGTTGGGTTCTGGGTGAAGTATGGGACCAGAGCTGGGGAACGGAACAGCAATACCATAGTGAAACAAATGAGGGGCAATACCATATTGAAGCAGTACATACATAATAATGGTGTCAATGGTAACTAGGGAGTGTAAAAACACAAACTGTATGTCTCTATATATAGGGGAGCATCTGTAAGAAATATCAACATCATTGATAATGATGATAAATTAGATAATTTATTTCGCTCATTACTATCTCTATTATATACTCAATATCTAATGGGCAAATTTCAGTTGTGTAAACTCACATACTAGCTCGTACAGTAATGTACTTTTCCACTAAAAAAAATTTTCTGATAAAAGATAAAAGAAAAAAAATATGCCGTGATGGACATTAAAAACCACGAATAACTGCAGAGTAAAATCAATGCCAAAATTGGTTGCAAATCGCCCGTGGGGGTGCTTAGTCCTCACCAACTTCCCACCAGGGGAAGCAAAGAATGGCATCTTCTGCTCTGATGCATATCATGATACCGTACAAGGCGGCAAAAATGCATCATAACTGAAACCACTCTTCTCAGTTTAAACAATAAGAGTACCCATCGAAAACAGAACATGGTTGCCTGTATGGTGTGGGGACCCCGCGGTGCACTTGTGGAAACACAAGCCACTGCAGGATAAATAAACCATGTACGTTAAATTCAGTCATGTGACTTACCCCTGAGTTCTAGCAGGGGATCGCAGAAGAAGAAGAAAAAGGTTGCAAATGAGAAACCTATGCTTCCAGAAATTATTGAAGAAGCCGTATAATTTAAGAAAAAGTGAGGGATATGATGCAACATATAAATGCTATCATTATTATTCTGCATTTTGTTTCCAAAACGTTCATTATTTGTAAATACTGAGCTAAAAGAAAAAAATGATTTCTTTACACTCTTGTCATAAGTGAAAATGTAATTCTTTCCCCCATTTTCTGTTTTGAAGTGATTGGATATAGCGTTTTGCGCCAGGGACACCTTCAGTTACAAGATGCTAAAAAAGTCAGAATCCAAACCTCCAATGAGCAGGACGACGGGGTAGCGAGTGGTTCCGAAGCGGTTTGAGGCCAGGCAGTTGTAGGTACCAGCGTCCTCCGAGCGTACACGGGGAATGTACAGGTCACCGCCCTCAGTCACCGAGTGCTCACTGAGGAGGGAAAAATAATACGTTGATTGGTTGTTGATAAGATAAAATAAGATAAGATGAGATATACTTTATTGATCCACAAGGGAAATTTGAATGGATTTACCAGACATGATTACACGCCTTGTAACACAATAGGGTAATTTAAGAAGCAGCACCTCAAAATTTTACGCCTATGTTCAGTAAGATGAGGGCCTGAGCAATAAAAATTCTGAATGAATGTAGGTGGTCTTCCAGGATTCGAACCAAGAAGATCCACATTTGTAGGCAGGCACTTTACAACTCAGCCAAAGATGTTAACTTATTGAGGTTATAACAAAACTATTGAAACAGTTTGATTGTTTGTTTATTGAGCTTTCGCAGGACTATTGACACAATAAGGCAATTCCAGAGCTAGAAGATGCTATAATGTAGATCACAATGTCCAATCTAAAGACAAACTTGATGTAGAAATACAAGAGAAAAGCTGTCCATTTAACACTTTGTAGTCACACAGCCAGAAGGACAAAGAACCCTTACGGTCACGCACAGCCAGCCGTGACACGACTGGGCTTCTCGGGCCTAGTGCATCTATGCGCCGAGTGACTGGATGGGCAAAACTTGGCTGGCGCATATCGCATATATATGCGCCGAGTGACTACAAAGTGTTAATAGGACTAGGCCCAACTATTCGGGGAAAAAAATCTTGACCATGGCACTAGGTTCAGAAATCCTTTCATTTTAACATGATCATTTAAAAAAAAAGAAATAATTTCACTCACTCTGGCAGATCTCCCTCTTCCTTCATCCAGGAGATCCTTGGCTCAGGGAAGCTGGAGGCCTCACAACGGAGCTGAGCGGGGCTGCCCAGAGCTGCTGTGGTGTAGTCTTGTTGGACAGAGATGATGGGTGGGCCTGTGGGAGGGGAGGAGGGGGGGGGGGGAATAAAACTGTATTTTATTAACATGTCCTCGTTGGATGTCTTTTGCGGTATAAACATATCTTTTGCCAGTTTAATCATTACTCTGTGCGTGTGTGTGACTCTGTGTGTGTGTGTGTGTGTGTGTGTGTGTGTGTGTGTGTGTGTGTGTGTGTGCACGGGCGTAGAGTCCATATAAGCAAAGAAAGCAGTGCTTGCTCCACCTTTTTGACTGGCATAACAATGTGTCTAAGTTTCCTTTTAAGCTATCTTTCTTCTTGTAATTTGCTTGCTCTTACACGAGGAGAACGTTTCGCCTCTGTGTGTGTGTGTGTGTGTGTTTGTGTATGTGTGTGTATGTGATGTCATATCTTTTAAAGAGCTTTTTTTGTAAGTTATGATAAAGAATGCCTATAAATGGCTTTGTTTTTTTTCACTTCCAATCTATTCAAATAGGTAAGGTAATGGTGAAAATAACAATACAGTTACGCTCTTCCAAATTCTTTCAACCTTTCAGCCTATTTAAAATTGTACAACGTCCAAGTCAGTAATCTGCATAGGACTTTTATTTAATCTTGAGAGAGAAGCAGAAAATACTAACTCTGAACCACGAGTTGAACCTCGCGGTGGACAGATCCGGCGTTGTTGGTGGCGATGCAGCGGTAGACTCCAGAGTCCTCAGGGCGAGCCTCTGGGATGATCAGGATTCTCTCTCCGATGATGGCAGACGCTGGCAGGACGCCGTCCAGTTTGGCCCAGGACACAGTGGGTGGTGACACCGCTGGGAACGACAAGATAAGCGTATTGTAGGGTCATTAAAAAAAGAAGTCAATGAAAAAACAAATTAGAAACTGACTCATTCAGATGCTTCATTTGGAATATTAGCTTGTAGAATAATTTGCTGATTGCTTGGCAAAGAGGCGAATATTCCACTACAGCCCTTGTACTATCTGTCCTTATGCAAAACAACAAACGAATTGAAGGGCTGTTTGCAAGAACTTAATAGGCTTTCCAAAGTCATATGCCTTAGCACTGTTTGTACTGGGTCCTTCAATTATATTTAAATGTTTTGATAATAACATTAATGCAATATACAACCTCACAGTAAACCTGAAAATGTCTTGTGATAGTTGGTGAAATCTTGAGATTCATCTTCCTTTTATAAGTTCAAAGACTTTTCATTATCAGTGCCTTTCTCACTGTGAACCAGGTTAAAGGCCACCCACACTTTTCAATATCTTGGGCTAGCTTCTTGATATTATTCCACTTTTCTGACAAAATCACTAAGCCCACACAAGTCTTTGCCTGACACCACATTCAAAATTCACTCTTGAAATTCAAAGAGTATACAGTTAAGTCCACGCAAATCCTTATATTCCCTGACAACGCATTCAAACTCCACTCTTGAAATTCAAAGAGTATACAGTAAGTCCAAGCAAATCCTTACCTTCACTGACGACACACTCAAACTCCACTCGGTCTCCGACATCAACGTACTGAACACTTGGGCCAGTCTGGATGCCGCCTCCTGTGTTGCGGTCTGGCACAGAGGAAAAAATTTAACGGTTAATAATAGAAAAATTTCCAATTTCCCTTAAAATGTTTCTACCTTTCCCTGAGGTTTTACAGCACCATTTGAGTACTGTAAGGTTATTTCAGCGTTAGGAGATAGACTAGGACAATAGCAACATTTAGAAAGAAGTAGAAAGGACAGACAACACCACAGCGCTCACTAATATCCTGCCTTCTAATCAAGCTTAAATCAACCATAAAATCTTTTAAAAAAAACAACAATAAATTCAAATGCAAAAGTTATGTACAATTCCAACTAGATGTTTTTCTCTTTGCTCTCAAGGTAGGCTCGCTTTTGTAATCTGCATTTACCATTATATGTTGAAGAACATTGCTAAATATTCCTAAGTTCCCGAGGAGCAGGCAAAACTTTCAACAGGATCTCAAACACAACACACTGACAATATCTTCTAATTTCAACAGCCATGGTCTCCTAACCAAATGGGCAAAAAAGAGGAAAGTATATAAAACTTGTCTTTGTCTATAAAAACAACAACAGTAAGTACCAGGAAGGGATCAAGCTGACACCAACTGAATTCAACAGCTTCACCATTGCCAGGGAGAGGAAGGGACAGAGAGAGAGAGAGCTGGAGGAAGGAAGACAAAAAGAAAATGAGAGAAAGAATGGAGAGAGCCAAAATAAGAAAAATAGCAAGAGAACCAAGGAGAGAAAGAAAAGGGGAGAGAAAGAGAGAGAGAGAGAGAGAGAAAAAGAGTAAGAAAGAAAAATAACAAAGGGGGAGAAAAAATGAAAGAGAGAGAAAATGAGAGAAGGGAGAAAATGAGAGAAAAAGGAAAACAAGAGAGGGAGGGGGAGAGAGAGAGAGAGAGAGAGAGAGAGAGAGAGAGAGAGGGAGGTAAAAAATAAAACAGGTTAAAATCCCCAACATTAGAAGAGTTCTTAGATCCATAGAGATGACCTACTTTCCACAGTGATGTCGGCAAAATCTCTGCTTGAGCCGGCCTGGTTGCTGGCAGTACAGATGTAGCGGCCGGAGTCCTCGGGTTGCACATTGTACAGGCTGTTAGGAACACATAAATAATGTTTTCATTATCATTATCATAATACAGTTGAACTTGCTTAAGCGACCACCTGTTCAAGACGACCACATGCACAGATGACCACTTTCCATCAACTCCCAAATTGCATATATCTTCTAAATATTATCCCTCTCTAAGACAACCACTTTCTTCTCGATATTGAGTGGTCGTCTTAGACAGGTTTGACTGTAATAATATTATTATCAAGCTTACAGTAAAAAAAAAACTGTTGCTATCAAAGGTATCAAGCTAAGCAATGGCTAAAAGTGCACAAAAAGATGGCTGATAGTTTTGAATGATGTAATAATTGATTGATTGTTTTTTTGGTCTAATGCCCCATGCAGCACTACAAGATTCTTTAAAAGTTGGGCCTCCCAAATTTTACATCCATCTCCGATAGGATGAGAATCAGAGCCAAGAAAACTCCGAAAAATCCTAGTGAACTTCCCAGGGTTTTAACTTGGGGCCTCTGACTATGAAACGTCTCAAACTACGAGATAATTCGCTAACTCAAGAATTAATTCTTTGCTTACCAACCGGGGTCCTTGGAGTAGAAAATTGCCACAGGAAAAAAAGCAACAAAAACCCCCCAAAACTTGTGGCCTCTGCATTAAATTGTAGGTGGCCACTTAACTGCTCAGCCATAGATGCCTCTAAGAAAAAGAGAAAGAAGAAGAAGAAAAAGAAAGCGAGGCCTGTAGACTTACGTCAAAACTCCGTTTCTAATCTGGTGCTGCAGGGGCAGATCTCCTTGGTCCTTCTCCCAACGAATGACCGGTGTCGGGTCTCCCTGGACATTACAGCGTAGTTCAAAGGTCGCGCCAGGGTTCAACTGCTGTCGCTTGGGTCCAACAGTCACCACAGGGGGAGCTGGAGGTGAAAGGTGAAAGGTGACAGGTGAGGGGTATTATGAATATTCATCACTATTTTGTACAGAATTGGCTCTATTTCGATGTGGACATGTAGTCACAAGGTATACACACACAAAAAAAGGGAAAAATTATACCATTCAATAACATTTGCTTGAAAGATTCAAGCTGCCATCAAAATGTGACGCTGCAAAATTGTCCCACAGGTAGAATCTTCTATTATAACTATATGAACTTGTTGAACAAGGGTGAACAGAGTATAGAACAATATTCATCTGAACATTCCTTTATTTCTATTGCTAAACATATTAGTTGACTTCCAATTGATTGGACATTATGTCAATTGATTAGTAGTAAGGAGTGGGTCATTTATAGAGGCGCTAGCCTCAGCTGTTTTATCCTATGTTAATTGAAATGATAACATAGAAAGAAAAAAGAAAAAAACCCACTATGAGAAAGAGAGAGTGTGGTCCTCCGGCTGTGACAGCAACGGCGGAGTAAAAGAAAAATTATGCAAATACTAGGAATTCATTATTATTATACTATCACCATCAGAAATATTATATAAACACGATTTAGATACTTTTTACACCTACTACTTGCACATGAAATTGTATTACATTCAAGTAAGTATGTTTTGAATCATTGTATTTTAGGACGAAAGGATGCTATGAAAAGCTGCAGTTACGCCAGCGTGTACTACAATTGATGAACTGAATAAGATTTGTGCGAGTGTGCGCTAGTGTATGTGTGTGTG